>AWWV01008735.1:0-64192 GCA_001974805.1 Corchorus capsularis
ATTTAGAAAATATTCTCATTATTAATTCTATTTTTATAATTTATTTATTTTCTAAAATATCTCCTAAACCTTCCACAATTTGGCAAGATTTAGAAAATATTCTCATTAATTATTTTGTTAATTTTTAATTATTATTTTTATATGAACCCTAATTATGCAAAGTCCTAAAATTCCCCACAAGACTGGCAGAATTTGGTAGACTTATTTATCCTAACCTAATGCATATGATGTAAAATATAAATTTAAAGAAAAAAAAGTTACATTATTATCCGCTTAATTTGAAAGCTTTTATTTTGATCTCTTTTAAATCTTATTCTAATCAATTGCATAACCTAATTATATACTAAACAATGTTAACAAAACTAAGAAAAAAAAAGGGGACAACGCGATAAAAAAAATTAAGAAAAAGAACAAAATCAAATTAACAGAACCTATTAGGCTTATGATGATCTTTGAATTTATTTACAAAAAGAAGAAAATTATTCGGACATAATTTTAATAAATCATCTTCCTATATACTAATTAAGGGATAAGACAAGACTATATCAATATAATATATATATATATATATAAATATATATATATATATATATAAATCAAAACTTCAAGAATAGTCAACAAAGAATGAAAAAAAAGTAAAGAAATTAGTAAGAAAAGTATAAAGCAAACGAAGTGGAAATTGGAATTGTAACAGATAATATAGAAAATTAAGGAAAAGAATATGGAGCATCACGTGAAGACAAAATCCTGAATATACCTTTCAAATTTTATTACCTTGCTTTGGTTTAACAAACCAATCCCAACCGGTTGAATACAAAACTCTCGCGAATTATACAAACTCTCTCAAAATTTAGTGCGGCAAATCTAGGGTTTCGCCGAAAGAAATCTTTCTATGTGTATCTGTCTCTGTCTATCTTTCTGTCTATCTATCTCTGTCTGTAGCCTAGGGTTAGGAAAAAAGAGCTTTTATATAGGCCAATAATTCTTTGGGAGCAAGTCTAGGAAACTACTAGGAAATTTCCTACACAGACTTATTTTACATGTGCTAAATAATTATTTGACCCACTTAACTGGCCCAAATAAATTATTAAAGCCCAAACCCAACCTAAAAATCTAACCCAAACCTAACCTGGCCACATCATTGGGCTTAAACCAAAACTAAACTTAGCCTAAACTAAATTTCGGTGTCTACAGAGGAGAAGCATTACAAGAGGGAAAATCGCAAACGTGGTCCAAAGTCTGAGTCTAGGATCAATTGCGGAGCAAAGATGAGGATCTTGAAAAGAGGATCGAAGTGGGTTGTGACTCAATTCAACACTGTGCATAACCATCCTATGGTTAGTCCGAATCAAAGGGGTTATATTCGATCAACTCGGGTAATGTTTAAAATATAAATAGAGATTCAGCAAGTAATATGGTTTAATTAATAATAATGGTAATATGTAATAATTTGACTTGGATGGTTTTGACTTTGTTGGCAAGATTTGGGCCTTTCACTGGTATTGGTAATGTAATTTGGGCCTTCTGTATGTGTTGGTTCGATATGAACTAAGTCCAGAATGGGCCTTGGGTGACATTTTGCCTTTGGTAAGGGTGTAACATGCATGAAAAATACAGTGTTTGATTTAGGATAATAAATCTTTAGCTTTGTTTTGAACCTTGCTTTTTTTGATTGATTGATGTTGTTAATATGTATGTATTGTTTTTGTTTGTTCTTAATAAATGTTTAGGTTTGTTTGTAGTTGTTTGAACTGTTTTTGTTTGATATATTTTCTATTAACATAAACAGGTTTGTTGACGAAGCACACTTAAAGGAAGCTATAGCAATGAAGGATTCTGGCATCCCTATTCATTGTGTGATGAATTATTTTGCCAATAGGGCAGGTGGTGCGGACCAACTATCTTTCACAAGGAAAGATCTATATAACAGTTTGGCCGAGTATTGTCGTGAAAGAGTAAAGCTGGGTGATGCTCAGGAATGCATTAATTTCTTTACAATGAAAAGAAATGAGGACAACTGTTTCTTCTTTGACTTTGATGTGGATGCGGACAATTATCCTGAGAGGATCATATGGATGGATTCAAGATGTCGAATGGATTATGAAGCATTTGGTGCTGGTGATGTCATAGCATTCGACACAACATATAAGAAGAATGCATACTAGCTCCCTTTCTTTAGTGTTGTTGGCACTAACAATCACAATCAAACTGTTGTGTTGTGCATTCGCACTGCTATCAAAGGAGACAACAGAGATTTATATTTGGGTTCTATCAAGGTTTTTCGAAGCTATGGGTGGTAAGAGGCCTAGATCAGTTGTGACAAATGGAGACTTAGCTATGCGTAATGCGATACGCGAGCTCATGCCAGAGTCTAGACACCACCTTTGTTGTTGGCACATCGAACAAAATGCTCTGTGAAATGTGAAGATTAAAGGATTTGTCAATGCCTTTAAGAAGGTTATGATGTCGTGGTAGACGGAATCGGATTTCGAAACTGCCTTTAGTCGGATGGTCGTTGAGTTTAAGTTTCAAAATAATGAGTGGGTGAAAGAAAAGTACCGCACGAAGAGACTTTGGGCACAAGCATTTATGACTGGAGATTTCTTCGCCACGATAAAGAGCACATCGAGATGTGAGGGAATGCATTCCTACATGAAGAGATTGTGATGCACACTGGCACTTTGTATGAATTCATGCATGTCGTTGATAGAGCATTGGATTGCATAAGGCAACTAGAGCTGGAAGCTGACTACAAGTGTCGGTTCTATACAGAAGTCACTCGAGGTTCGCCTTTTGAAGCACTAGAAGCAGATGGTGCTCGTGTTTATACAAAGCGTGCATTTGAAAGATTCAGAAAAGAGGTTAGGTGGGAGCATTTATACTTTTGCAATACTAATGTAATCCTAGTGGAAGGGGTGGTCGAAAATACACACTAAGGAGGTACACAAGACCTGCAACTGCACGTGCCACGGAGGCCATATATTATGCAGATATGGAGATGATCTGTTGTAGTTGCCAAAAATTCCAGACAGAGGGTATTCCTTGTAGGCACTTTATTTGCGTCATGAAAATGGAAAACCTTGTGAACATCCCAAGGGAAATGGTATTGCAAAGGTGGACTAAAGATGCAGGGAATATTTCATGGTATAAGCCCCATTTTCGTGTTGACGAGGCAGAGAAGGAACTGTTTAGGCAAGTATCGCTCCGTGTGCTTTGCAACTGTCTATGTGACATCGCTTCAAAAATCGACGAGGGCTTTGAAGAAGCTAAAAGGAGGGTGGAAGAGATCTGTCATGACATAGTGAACAATCGTTTTGCAACTAACCATGGCAACCCGTGGCGTCCAACACCGAATGGGAGGGAGTGGTTTGCTGCTGAGGACAATGGCCGAGATGGGGGCAAAAGGGTAGCTCGGACTCCAGGCAGATGTAGACACAGTCAGAATGCGAGTCACACGGCTAGGAGGTGTCCTTACATTGATATGGCTAGGGTTGTGGCAAGGAATAATGGTGTTGATGATGAGAACACTGATTGGGATTCATCAGATGAGGAAGAGATATTCGCGCAAGAGTTCCCTTATTTGCAGGTAAAGAAAATGACTTCAATTAATAATGTGTATGGTAGAATAGGAACTGTTGCGAAGGTTTAATATTCACTCACTTGAATGTTGGTTGGAACCATCGGAATCAACATTCAGTGGGTTCTGAGCACTCCCCTCACTAAAATGTCGAGCTGTTGATGCGTTAGAATTACTTCCGTTATGCCTTGAAGACTTGCTGCCTGGAGTACCTTTTTGCCTACTTCTATTGCGAGAATCAGGTGGCCCAAAATACAGTTTCCTTCTGCTTTTATTTGCATCCATCATATTGATTTTGTTCTGAACCTTTCGCACTGACGACCTCCTTTGTTCAGCTGATTGAAACCCGCGATTTGATTTTTAACCCACATGGATATCTCCTCTTCCATCTGCACCTACAACTTTGCCACATTTGCCACTTGAATGAGGGGATGGATTTAGATCTATCAACTCCTCCATAAAGCATTGCTTCCTCTTTTCACTAACTCTTGCTTTCTCTGTGGAACAATTCAAATCTGCTCCACATTCATCTCTTACACTACTTCTGATTCCTCCCATGCCCCCCATATTCATCCTTTCCCATGAACTTTGATGTCCCCCTCCCCTTTCGCAACCACAAAATTGTCGTTGCTCAACAAGAAAAGCCAATTGTCTTCCAATGGAACTAATCTCATCAACAAGACTGTTGAATGTTGCATGTAGGAGTCAACCTTCTCGTTTGTTGCAATTACTTCACGTTTCAACTCATCAATTCCTCCGCAAGCACTCTGCATGAAACATATATTCAACTCAATTATGTCTGAACCCATCAAAAACAAACAGGGTACATTTTGTTCATATTGTAAATCATTATACCTTTTCTTTAAGTGTCTCCCCTTCTTCACCATTTTCTTCGCTATCCAAATTGTTCTCCTTATCACTCATACTCTACAATGAATAATTATTACTTCTTACATAAACTTTATTTTTCATGACAAACTCAAATATGTAACAATGTTGATACCCTAATTCCCATTTCATTACCTTTTGATTTTCCTCATGTTCTTCCACACTTGGACTATTCATGGAACAAGGTTGCTTTTCACAAGCATCATCCTTCTCAACTTCCTTGCATGGATATTGATTTCTTTCAAGCTGCATTATAAAACTAACTCACTCTCTCATCATAATACTTGCTTTTAAAAACTAAATCCCAATAATCAATTTTGGGTATATGCTTCAGTAATCTAAACTTACTACCGTTTCATAATTTTTTTCCACAGTTTAATGCAAATTTCATCTCCATGTCACCCCAAATCTGGCAAAGGCTTCTACTCGGTCTCTCTCCCTTCCTTCGACCTTGATCACCTGATACCACATCGGCATATATAACCTATACCAAAATGTTTAGTAACATACTTTACGGATAAAGTCAGATATTACTCAGCGTATCAATTACAATATTGTTTATAAATTGAAAAACTTACTTGCAATAACAAGAGGCAACCGGACACATATTGCTTCCTCCTCTGGCTTTTAAACTCATCTATTCCATTCATTAAGACTATGTACACATGTGAAGCCCAATCAACACATCCATTAAACATGTCCTCCGTTAGGCAACTTAAATATGACCTATCAACGTATGCCCCACTTCTTGGACACAATAAGCAACCTATAGAAAACAATATAAACTTAGCCTTAAATTCCAATGATGTAGTTGCCTCCTTGATTCCTTCTTCCAAATCAATCACCTCATTTTTTTTCGACCACTAATATTAAATCTACACAAACTATCCCCCGGATCATTATTTCCAGCATCTCTCATCAACGGCATGCCGGAGCTTGGAAATCCAAAAATGTCAGTTATATCTTCCTTCCCGACCTTATGACCTCGTCTCCAATCATAAAACAACTATTTCTAGTATCAAATCTTTCCATGATACACATGCATAGGTCCTTTGATATTTTTTGTGTTTTCATTTTCAACATGGCGCCAAATCCAATTTCCTTTATTGCTCGATGCTGCCATTCAGAGTTAAGGTCTGAAACCAACGAAACAAACTTTGAGGGGCTGCATCGTGTCTCATAATTTCTCTATAACAGCAATAATTGATTAATAAAGAATTTGGTACGCATCCAAAAAAAATTAACAATTTGGTATAATATACAATACTGCCAAACAAAATAAGTACCAACCCATGACACAATTACACAGGCCCAACCCAAAAATACTACCCCTATTTTCCTCCAGTTCTATTTATTAACCAATCATTTATTCTTTAAACACACTTCCATTTATTGTTCAAAGGTAACATTTCTCTGGCCTAAACAAACCAAAAATGGAATAAATTTTTCGCACATTTTAATTGCTATCCATTTATTGCTCACCTGTATTTAGGGCTTGTTTGATAAACCATTGAAAATTTTGGAAATGAAAATTTTCAATGGTTTTATCTTTTTCATGTGTTTGATAACTTATTTTTAATTTAACTTAATAAATCCTTTTCAATGAAAAAGTTTTGAATTGGATAAGTAAGTGCAAACCTACTTATCACTTATCATTGAACACGCTAAGCCAATTCTATTTAAAGAAAAAAAAAATCTTAGACTATATTACCCCTTGTAAAACTAACGTTTTTTTTTTCCTTTCTCTATTTCTTCTCCTTTCATTTTCTTTTCCTGAACAATCTTCTTCCTCTCTTCAATTTAATGCCATATGCATCTTCAAAAATCTCAATTCACAAATATTTATGAAAACCATAAAAAAGAACTCACATCTAATTTCATTAATTCTCAAAGAACCATTGAGGATTTTTTTTTTCTTTCTTCTCCCATTCTCTTGAAAATCAAAATAAAATTTAAGTTTTCTTCGAATTTCTACTATTGGATTCTGGATTAACAACAATCATGATATTTAACAAGTGAAAAAGATTTTCTTCACTGGGTTAAGGGTTTTGGTTCTTGTGTTATTGAACTAATTCTTCAATTATCGCCGTGTACGGTGGAATATCACCGTCTAGATCAATGGAAAGAGTAAAGGACTTCAATCGAGCACTCGAAGTCGAGTACCGAAACCACACTTTATGACTCAACTGCGCCGAAGTAGAGATGAAGAACAAATTTATCAACCATTCAATTTGAATGGATGAGAACTTGAGAGCTATCGTGGGTTTCATTGTCTTTCTTTTTTTTAAAATAAAAAATAACATTGAAGTTTGAACCGAATGTTTATATATTTTTTTTGAGTGAGTACCGAATGTTTATATTTATATGATAATTATATTTGATAATTATATAATTTTTCTATAAAAAATCATAAGTATAAAGGATTTTTTTTAATAATAAAAACAAGGGTAACAATGTCAAACAAATTATTTTCAGAATTAAGTGGCTATTTTTATCAAACAATACATTTCCATCCAGTACTTGATTTTCAGTGAAATATCAAACAATTTTTAAAGTTTGAATTCAGTACTTATGAGATTCAGTTTTAAAAATTCAGCACTTAATCATTCAGCACTTAATTTTCAGTTTTATCAAACAGAACCTTAGTGTTTCTGATTCTTTTTATTCACGAAATCTCTACTTTTTACAGCAACCGAAATCAACAGTAATTTCATTTACCTTCCTTGCATTGCCGATTCCATCATCCATCTTTCTGTATGCCCACATCAGATCTCAACTCTCAAGCATCTTCTAACTTCATTTTCACTTGGCACCGGGAAACCCACTCATGTTTTGTTTTGTTTTTCTTCTCCGGTACAAGTTTTGCCCTTAAACACCACACATTTATATTCAATTTAACCTCCCTTCCTTCATAAGTTTTACCCCACCAACGTTAATTTCCGTATTAGGCTTTCTTCCTTTCTTTGCATTTCAGATTTTGAATTTAGATTTACCACATTCGGCTAACATTTGCTGTGATTTTGCAATGATCAATGACCGACGGTTTCTCGATTCACACTGAGCGCTCATGCTTTAAACTTTAAACAATTATTTCTTTATTACAACTTTTGCAAACATTTTTTGTTTTATTTCAACTTTCTCTCCCATATGGAGAACCTTTACAACGGGTAAAAAAGGTCATTATTGCTGACTCGGAATAGTAGTCAGCATCATGTACGCTTCTAAGCAAACTTCCTTCATCTGATGGCATATAATTGCTATGACCCCACCAAACTGTAAATGGCTACGCGGCTCATAGTATCTGACACCGCCCTTGCTATCAGGGACGGATCTGCTGTGGGGGCACTGGGGGAACGTGCCCCCACTCAGACCCATTTGGCCCTTTAGTATGTAGTAATATATATATATATATATATATATATATGTAAGAATAAGTTTTGTCCAAAAGTACCCCCACTAGGTGAAAAGAAAATAAGAAACTTCTTACTATAGCCACTTCGTAATAATCAAACAATAATAAAATAAAAGTTACTTGACCCCAGAGTTATCCTCTTCAATTCATTTGCATAACTAATTTTCAGTTTTGTTTTTCCCAACCGTACAATTTCTCTTTCCCCCGTCCCCACTCTCACTTCCTCTACACTTTTCCACCCTTTCCTTCCCCTTTCTACCTTCTTAAAAAATTCCTAACACAAAAAATTTTTACAATAGAGAGATTAAAAGAAAAAAATCAAGAATCAAAACAACCATTAAAGGGGAGCTACTTAAAATATTTTAACTAAGTATTGGTTTATTTCATTTTATATTTTATTTTTATAGAATCTTAAAATATTCAATTATTTTTTTGAGAATTTTTCTAATGATGAAATCAATTAATTTAGATAATATTCAATTATACTTTGAATAAATTGAATGTACATAATATTAATTTTATCATTTGTTTAAATTAGAGGGAAATTGTAATTTTTTAGTTATTTGATAAATGATTATTTGGTTACATATATAGAGAAAGATGTGTTTTGTAGTTTTGATAATGAATACATTTTGTCAGAATTTCAAGCTATGAACACTCGTAGAGAATTATTGTAAATTTTTTATTTGATGTAGAAATTATGCACTTGAGTTAATAATATCTATTTTCTATAAAATTTTGATTATATGTATTAGCGTGCCCCCACTGCTCATAATTCCTGAATCCGTCCCTGCTTGCTATCGTGCCTCTTAAATGCCATATGAATCTTATAATGGTGTCAATGTGCGGCTGAGGTATGCTACCTACTGAGCTTATAATCTTTGAAGCTAAAATTTTGTTCATATTTCTACTGCTCTATTTGAATAGAGTGTTTCCTTGATCGCCAAAAGTTTGTTTACTAGGTACTATTGAGCTTAGAAATCAATTTGATTATTGTTATGATAGTTTCGGTGCCTACCTGGACATATTTTAGAAGTTATTCAGATCGAATATGTATTTGTGTAATATGCTAATTGTGAATTATGAAGCTCTAGAATGCTTTTTAGTTATTTTGGTTCACAGATGAGGCTTGTGATGTGACACTATAGCAGGACAACTAATGTTACTATAATTTGATATTTGCTCCTCAGGTATATATGTCCTGAAAGTGACAATTAGTCCTGATTATAGTGGAAGCATAGTCGAATAGCAGGACTTTGTGGTAAGCATTTCATTGTTCCCACTTCCTTTCATTCATTTTCTTTGTAATCTCTTATTTCTTTTCATTTTAAATGATAGCATTTTACACAAAGAAGTTATCATTTTACCATCATGTTAATTGAGAAATTCTCTTGACTGTTACAACATTTTTGCCAGGTCATCTGAAAGTAAATGTTAAAATTGAAATACAGGTTTATGTCAAAGCAAAGGAATGTGAAGAGCAACCTTCAGCAAAAGAGTTTGCAACTATACTTGGCAAGCACTTCACATCATTTATCTACACGTAGTTTCTTTTTCCTTTTTTTTTCCTTTCTTTATCTTTCTTTTTGACCAATTAACAAGTAGTTTCTTCATATGTCAAAACTTATTTTTGGTGAAATAGGCTCAAATTTTCTTCATTGCCCTTTGAGAAAATTGTAGTTTGAGACAAATTGGACAATGCTATATCCATTTTTAGTATCAACAATCAAAATAATTTATGGATCAAATCACTGATCGCATAATCTATGTATCAACATGGTTGCAAGACGGTACATGCAGCAATTCAAGCAGCTGCTGAAGTTGAGCACTCCTGTAAGTGCTTCAATTTTTCATATTTTGCCCTTTTTTTTGTTAAGGTTTATTGTATATATGTACATCGTTAGTGTTTCATAACAGTATCAATTCTTTCATGGGTATATATGTTGATCTCATGATTTCCAAACATTCTGTTTAGCTTGTTAAATTTTGAGAACCAAGTGGTTTTAACTCCCTCATGGTTTACTGTGACAATTAGATACTATATTTTGGGTTTTCACTACATGATATTGATTTTTTGGTGATGATATGTAATCAGTCTATACTCTATACCAAACAAATAGATCTTTTTATCATGGTGTGTGTTGAGATGGATGGTCACATGTGAAGGGAGACTTGGGTGGGAAACGATGGGTGGGCAGTTGACACTAGAAATTCTTTAGTAGGTTTCATCTACACTGTAAGAAAGAACAAAGGCATGCCCTCATTTGACATGTATCATAACGGCTCATTTAATATAGTTTTAGAAGAGAATTTTCAGATTATGACAAGTGTAGAGAAGAGTGTATTCAAGAGGGAAGAGCTTTTGAGCCTTTTCAGTCACAGGTCTGAACTTACTTGCTATGATGGCTTCTAACCTATTTGATGGAATTTTTTGCCCTTTATACCGAAGGAAATGGACTAAGATTTGTATTATTTTTGTAAAAACATGATGCTCATTCACTATCTTTCTATAGTCGATATGAATCGAGGTATGGAATGAATCGAGGTATGGAATTTGAGGATGTAGTGGCCTTTTCTGATTTAATAACTCGAAGCTTATAGGCAGTTGCTAACACCTTCCTCCGCTTTCTTTCTCTTGGCATATTATACATGGTGAAAAAGGAATTTTGATCAAGAATTTATGGAATGATTTTGTTTTGTTGTTTCTTTTTCTAGGTTGAGGGAACCCATGTTCAATCACGTAGAAGCAGTCTTATTTTCATTGTTTGGCAAGTGTGGAAAGTCAAAGAAAATTGAAAACGGATGTGGAAGGTAGATTGAAAAATTAATATTGGCTTTCTAGATGTCATCTGTTTCTTTGAATATATTTATTTATGATATAGCATCTTCTTTTTTTCTTTTATGTGCTCACTTTCCATTCAAGCCATGTTAGCTCAATGAGAAAAGGGAAAGAAAAAAAGTGAATGTAAAGTTTATGCCGGAATTTGGCAAATATTATTTTCAATTTAACCTTTGACCATTTTTTTCCTGTGGGGAAAGAAGAAATAAGATTGAGAAGAAGCATATTAAGTTGAAGTAATTGTCATTACTACCCGAACATGTTTGGATTACCTGCTCAGGTATTATAGATTCTATATATATATATGCAGTGCTGTAATGTTGAATTTAATTTTTTTTGTTATTTACTTTTAGAGCTATCGATTTAATATAATTAAAGATTCAGCCAATAAAGTCATGTCAATGTAATGCATTTAGTGTATTTAATTTTCTGTTGTCTCATTGATTCCATGTGCTGTCTTGCTCTATTTTGCTTATCTAGGGGTGGAGTACTTTGTTTAGCAATGGAAAGGAAACTTTGGGACAGAATTGCAGTCCATTAACTCCTACAGAATGTATTCACCATGTCTAGACACCGTAATTTTAGTCTAGTTTTGATTTAAACCCAATGATATGGCTTGATTAATTTTGGATTAAATTATTTTAGGTGGGGTTTGGGTTTTAATAATTTATTTGGACCAGTTATGTGGGTCAGGTAATTAGTTATAGCACATGTAAAATAAATCTGTATGGGAAATTTCATAATAATTTCCTAGACTTACTCCAAAAAAATTATTTACCTATATAAAGGCTCTCTTTTCTTAACCCTTAACCCTAGGGGACACGCAATATACAATAGAGAGAGACAGCCGCACAGAAAGAAAAGAGAGACACACCGACTAATTCGTCTACTTATGCTTCTACAGATCAAGAAAGGAAAACTTGAAATTAAAAAGGTAATGTTTTGTACCTTGCCATCACGTGAGTGATGTGATTTAATTCTTTATTTATTTATTTATTATTTCTCTTTCTCATACGTTGTTGTTATGTCTATTCTTTTTATTTTATTTTATTTTTTTATTTTTCTTTCTATTGAATTGATATCTCTTCCTTTTTCTATTTTTTTTCTTTCTCTCCTCGTTGACTTGTTAATTGGTGATTAAAACTTTTTATATTTTTTTTATATAGTCGTGTCTTGTCTTGTCCTTTTAGTCAATGATCTCTCCCAGCAGCTCACCCAACGCGAGCTAAATCACGCATTCGGGAGGAATCGAGGACAGAGAACGGAGATGAAGATCGGATGACCTAATTGAGGGATCAAAGGGAAAAAGTTGACACCCTGGGTAACTTAACAGTCGAAAAGATCAAAGAAAAGAAAAAAAACTGACATTGTGTTTTGAAGAGGAAAGTTGCGGCTGAGGTTTGCAGTCGAAAAGATCAAAGGAAAGAAAAATCACTGACGTTGTGTTTTGAAGAGGAAAGCTGCGGTTGAGGTTTGAGAGTTGGAGAGGAAGTGGCGGGTAATTTTAGGGTTGGAGGAAACGGGTACCAAAATGAGGGATGGGTACCGAATAGAAGGGGAGTGGGTACTAAATAGAGGAAATCCACACTATTCAATTGATTGCAAAAATGAACAGGAGACGGGTTTTTCTCTCATTAAGGAGAAGGTAAGATATCCTTTGTTTTAAGCAATAGATAGAAAGATTAAAATCGTGTCAAAGGTAGAAATCTTTAAACCTAATGCGTTTTATCAATTTAATTCTGGGTACTTTTCTTACTTCTATTAATTGTTAATTTTTTAGTACAACTAATGATTTGGTTACATAATGGATAACAAAAAAAGGAGAAAAACTTAAAAGAAACCAGAGTAAAGTTTATAATAATTTGTCATTTTTTTTAAATATTTTTGCATCATATGCATTAGATTAAGTTAGATAAATCTTTCAAATTCTGCCAATCTTGTGGGGAATTTGAAGATTTTGCATAATTAACTTCATGTAAAATAATAACAAAATTGTTAAAATAATAATGAGAATATTTTCTAAATCTTGCCAAATTGTGGGAGATTTAGGAGATATTTTAAGAAATAAATAAATAATAAAGATTGAATAGTAATGAGAATATTTCTCTAAATCTTGCCAAATTGTGGGAGATTTAGGAAATATTTTAAGAAATAAATAAATAATAAAGATTGAATAGTAATGAGAATATTTCTCCAAATCTTGCCAAATTGTGGGATATTTATGAGATATTTTAAGAAAATAAATAAATTATAAAGATATAATAATAATGAGAATATTTTCTAAATCTTGCCAAATTCTGGGAGATTTAGAAGATATAAAAAAGGAAATATATTAAAAACTAAATAAATTGTTAATATATAGAAATTCAATTATAAAAGTAATAATCATAAAAACATAATTAATTAAATAATAATTTAGGGTCTTGCCAATTTGTGAGAGACTAAATAATAAAGATATGATTATAATTCAAAAACTAAAAGTGAGATTTGCAATAAGGTTGATTAATAAGAATAATCCAAGGGATGTACGAGTGGTAGTTCTTTGGAGATATTTAATTGTCTAAAATTTTTGTCAAAGTGTGAGGAAGTTGAAGACAATTCAATTAAAAGGGTAAACTTGACAATCATAAATTTAAAGGATTAAAAGTAAAAATTAAGATTAAGCTTAATGTTTAATTAAAATGGTACTGTCTTTTTGACAGGCGTTGTAGGGGTGCTAATACCTTCCCTACACGTAATCGAACCCCCGAACCTAAAATCTAGTAACAAAGATCAATGTTTAATCATTATTAATGAACTTAATTCAACATTAAGACACATTAAAATGGTTAATCAAATTTAGGTGGCCAATCACACCTAGAGAAAAAAAATTGGTGGCGACTCCTTTTCAATCCGTCTAGCGCTCAGGTCTCGCGATTTGCACGTTACGACAACTTGGCGATTCCACTGGAACATAGAGGGTCAAGCCATAAATAATTAAACATTAACTTAAGCCTTAATGAAGTTACTTGAAATCCTTAAAATTTAATTGTTTGTTTAGCATTCATGTGCATTGGCATAAGTGTTGTCATCCCTGATAGAGGAAGTGGAGTACCTATACTCTCGTGAGGTTTTACCTCCGCAACGGTTAGGGAATCACTACCACTCAAATTGAACCCTTTTCGTTTGTAGCTGTGATGGGTGAGAAATTGGGGTGCCTTGTAAAAGGAGCAATTTGGGAACCTTTTAGGATAAACCAAACCATGCATATAGAAAAACCCAAGCCAACCTTAGGTAGAGCCATACCTGGCGGTGGTACCCTTATTAGGAACATGACATTTTGATTCTGTTATTGTTGTGGTATATTTTTATGAACTAACTTTATTTGTTTTGTCTCATTTCATGTCATACATTTGCATCATATAGGTTGCGTAAGGGGTATTTGTCACGCTACAAAGTCATGATGGGAGAAACTTCAAGGTCCGAGAAGCAAGGGGGCAAGAATAAATCACTTTCCATGTTCATGATGTGATGAAAAATATGGAAGAAGATCAACGAGTGAATGGTGATTGCCTGAAAGATGACCATATTTCCCATTTACCTGAAGTAGTTCACCTGGATCTACAACAAAATGACCTCACTAGGTTGCGTCGTATGTGGCATAATTGGACTACATCTGCTCGAGAAAAGTTTGAAGTAAGGTTTGGTTTCATTGGTGATTTGCTGCGCATTAATATAGAGGAAGATATTATTAGGGCCATTATTCAGTTTTGGGATCCCTCCTATAGGTGCTTTGTCTTCAATGAGCTGGATATGATGCCCACAATAAAGGAATATTCAGCATTACTTGGGTTAGCATTTCAAAACCCATATAAAGTGTATTAGAGGTCATTAAAGACTAGCTTCCCAAAGAAACTTTCAGGCCTTTTGGGAATCGGTGTGGATGAAGCAAAAGATGCTGTGAAATCTAAGGGGAATAGTTTGGGTATACCATGCGACTTTCTGTATGATTATCTTGAAAATTGCCCTGAAAATGAACATTCAATGGTGGCAATGGCTTTAGCAATTTATGGGACCATCAGATTTCTAAAAGTGTTAAGACACATTGAGGCAGCAGTTGTTGACTATGTTGAACAAGTTGTCTAGCAAATTGACCCAGCTCCTGGAATTGTGGCTGAAACATTAAGGTCATTGAATTTTTGTCGAATAAAAGGTGAAGGTCGATTCGTTAGATGTGCTCAGCTTTTGTATGTATGGATCAAGAGTCACTTGGAGTGTAGGAAGAGTATGTTCACCAAAGACTGGGTTCGACATCCTTGGACGCCTAGAAATGACAATCCTATACAAAGTTTTTATAGTAGTGAATGGCCTGCAAAAAGGACTATGCAACAATGGGTGGCTCGCCTATATAATTTGCGTGGCAAAGAAGTTGTTTGGGTTGCACCATGGATGCCCTTTACAGATGTACTTTACAAGTGTGGAAATAAGCCTTGGGTTCCTCTTCTAGGACTTTGGGGGCCAATCAGTCATGCTTCAATTATGGTAAGAAGACAATATGCCTCTGAACAGTTTATTCCAATTACTCATGAGCTTGACCAACTGGAGTTCACATATAGCAAGTTTGGAACGTCAACTGAAATTAAGGATATAGTGGAAGCTTGGAAGAACACATTTAGATCAAGTGGTGGAGTATATTCCATTAATAAGGTCACTAGGGGGTACATGGGATGGCATGAAAAACGAGTCCAGGACATTGTTATTCCTCCATGTGGTGCTTTGGATATTCCATGGGGTTCTGAACCTCAAGATGTAGTATTGGAGATGAAGTTTGCTAATGTGAGTTTTGAAAAAGACAATGCCACACTAAAGCGCAAAAATGAGGAGCTTCAAGGTGAGATTGATACCTTAAGGGATGCTTTGGAGAGTCAAAAAAGGAAAATCATGATATTAGAAGGGGAAAAAGTTCAATTGAAGACATGGCTAAGTGAACAAGAAGGTGAGAATAAGGCATTGTTGGTCCTCAAAGAAGAATTGGCTGAAAAAGTGTTGCAACTTGGTCAAGAACCTAGTAACCTCAGAAGGAATCTGGAGGCACTTGAGATGGCGAATCGACGGCAAGAAGTGTTGATCGAAAGGTTAAAGACTGATAAAAATGTATGGAAGCGATCTTTCCTTGTTAGGAATCAACAGCTCGAACACCTTATAAAGAGCATTCAAAAGGCCATGATCAAGGCAGAAGATATGGTGGAGAAATTGGACGAGTTTAGTGGAGTTTGCCCTATATGAGCACATGGACAACAGTTGGTAAATTTCCTGGAGGAATCCCGAGATCTTCATCAACAAGTCAAGCGCTTCTTTTCCACATCTGAGCAGTTGGATGAGATGGAGTATTGGAATTTTGTTTAGTTTATGATGTATTGAACAAATTGGTTATCTAAAGCTTTATTTTCTTTTAAGGTTGTAATGGACAAGTTTGCTTTATTGAAATAAAATGAGAATTTCCCTATCAATGATTATTGTTGCGTTACAAATATCCCTGTTCATACATTGATAATGGCAAAGTGTGCGTTTATCAAAACATTAGAGGAGAATTCTTAGAATTAATGTCATTAAATGAGTTAATTTTAAGAAATTTTCTTCAAAGCTCATACATTAACAACATTCATTTTTCATAAAAAGAGGTTTGATTAATGGCAAAGTGTGTAATTGTCAAATCTCGAAATTTTTACTCTACTTAAAATTAATGTCATTAAGTGAGTTAATTTTAAGATTTTCTTACATGATCATACATGCATGCATAAACATACATCTAGCAATACATTCATTCATGAGCATAATTGTTCAAATGCATAATTACAAATATCCTGATGCCCGCTTTATAAATTGAAAAGGTTCAAACATAGCCCCACCTAAAAAAGAACCAACGCAACCTCGCGTGCACAACACAAGGTCAAGGGTTAGGAAAATGGAGGAACAAGCTGCACAAATCCAACAACTGAGAGAGTCACAAGAAGAAATGAGGCATTCACAAGAAGAGATGAGGCAAGAACAAGGCGTTATAAGGGAACAGTTGGGTACTATATTGAATATGCTGCAGTAGTTATCTGGGGAGAAAGTTCCCACTCAGACACATGAACAGAAAATTGCAGTGGTATCTGAAATAGACACAGTAGTTGTGACATCTGGGATAGAGACAGAGAATGTAAGCACAGTACATGCAACTTTGCCTGCTCCACTGATCAATCCTTACATGTATCCTCCAGTGGCATCAGCAGCAACAAGCGGACCATTTGTGCCTCGTCCTCACTCCGGACTTGGAACTTCATATGTTCCACCACCACTAGACTACTCTTATCTTTATGCTCCTGGAGTAGCAGTCACCAAACTTTCTGATATGTCTGATAGCAATGACACCAAGAAAATGGTGAGTGAAGCTATTGATAAGCTATGGAATCAGATGGAAGAAAAGCTCAAGAGTTTGGGAGGAAATAAAACTTATTTCAAAGGAGTGGAAAATGTGGCACTGGTGACAGATTTAGTCATCCCACCAAAGTTTAAGGTTCCTGATTTTGAGAAATTTGATGGAACAGAGTCTCCTGGAGACCATGTCACCACATATGTTCGTCAAATGCAGTCTCACAGCACGGATGACAAGGTCCTTATGCATTATTTTCAATGGAGTCTTACAGGATCTGCAAGGCAATGGTATAACAAACTGGACAGTAGCCAGGTAGAAACTTGGGACGATATGGCTAATGCTTTCTATGCCCAATATAAATACTTGGATGATCTGGCTCCTAATAGGGAGTCGTTGCAGAACATGAGGAGGAAGTCAGGAGAATCAATTACCGAGTATGGACAGCGATTTAGAGACAAAGCTTTGCAAGTTGATCAGACCATGAAGGAGTCCGAGATGGGCACCATTTTCTTGAGGACACTACCCAAGGGGTATTTTAGAGAATTATATCAGGCAGCAGTGGAATCTTTCACCAAGTTGATAGTAGCAGCTGAGGTATATGAAACTGGAGCTAGAACAGGTGCAATAGAAGATGTTGAGAAAAAGAATACGACTAGCCAGAAGAAGATGGAAGGAGAGGTCCATGAGGTTTAACATGATAGTTGATCGAGCCAAAAACAACCCTATTTTTATGATCATTTTCCTATGCTTTTTGGTATTTTATGTGGAATTTAACCCTATTTTGCAAGTATTTGTGTTTTTAGGTCTTGAAGAGAAGAAAAGTGGAAACTTATTGTTTTTCACTCTTTTTGGAGCTAAATTGATGACTTTTTACTCAATTATGGACTTAGCAATTTGGTGTGAAGATTTGGAGATTCGAAGTTCATGTTTGAAGATTATTTGAAGATAATTTGAAGGATTGAAGACCATTGAAGAATTATTTCAAGAAGTAAGAATTGAAGATTTGGAGCTTAATTGCAAAGGATTGAAGTCAAGCCTAGAAGAAGCCGGGAAGCTATGGAATTTTGGATATTTTATATGGGATAATACTCAGCCCATATAAGCTCACAATTGGAGTTAAAATCTCAATTTGTGCCACATATATCCAAGGAAATATCCAAATCCCGTAATTTCCCGCAACTAGTCCTATTTGGATTAGGATTCAGCGTAGTCTTGGTAAAAAGGCCATAACTTTCTGCTCAGATGTCCGTTTTAAGCCCGTGAGTAGCCGTTGGAAAGCTGATTCCGAGATCTACAACTTTCCTTTGAAGTCCAAAGCCCAGTTCTGCCAACTTCAAGTCCGAATCGTCCGTTGAAGTTTCTGCAGAAATCTAGAAAATTTCAGGATCCTATTTTGACTTGGATTCTACTCTAGGAAGACTTTTAATCCAACTTGGAGTCTAAGTTAGACCCTAAAACGTCCTAGAGTCCTATCCTAAGTCTAATAGGAGTTTTTAGGTTATTTTTCCCCTATATAAAGCCACCTCCTGTAACACAAATCACATACATACACAATTCTCTTTCATCTTTTTCTTAGAAAATATTCTAGTTCTTTTTTTCTAGTTTTAGGTTAAGGGTGCTGCACCCCTCTCTTTGCATAGGCAGCAACCCTAGGATATTCAAGAAGAGGATTTCGCCTTCAAGTTTTGTAAGTTTTCTTAAGCCTATCATGGATTTTTCCAAATCCATGAGAAGCTAAATTCTTAATACTTCCTATCCTTTGGTGAATTTAATCAATTGATTATGATGAGATTTTTGTGCTTATAATTTGATATTAGTTCTTGATAGGTCATAAGTGAGTCTCTGTTTTAATCTTATGATCTTGATAGTTATTAATTTATGTGGCCAGTAAAGAGGTAGCTGGATAGATCTATAGTTAGATCAAACTTAGTTCTAGCCCTTCAGGTTTGATTATTGGTAACAAATTAGGTATGCTTAGCCCCAGCCTAATGGGACAAACTTACCACTGACCGAGAAATTGCTTGGTGTCTGGTTTTACTTTTGTATGCATGTGTGAAAAATTAATTGTTCTTAATGCTTTATTCTCAAGTAGTCTTTAAGCCTTAGAACGATAATTGATTGCTGAAGGAATAAAAGGGATAACTTAGTCTTAGTCGGCACTTTATCTAATATACATGTTAGGTTCGCCCAGACCAGTATCTTAGAGGACAAAGTATTTAAATCATCTTTTAAATCAAGGATCCATAGTTAATTTGATTGATTCATACCATCGGAGAAGAAGTATGCTTTTTAATTATTGTTTGCTTTATAAATTGCCTTAGATTTAGATTTAATTTACTTTGCTTTGTTTTTAGTTTAATTTGCTTTCCTAAAATCCCCTGTTTTATGTTCAAAACTAATTTTTGGAAAAGATTTGTTATTGGGAATGAAGTTCTTCACCCTTCTCTGTGGGATTTGACCCCTACTTGCCCTATCTACTCAGTTAGGTTTTGTGGGGATTATTTTATGGTCATTGACGACACGATCAATAGTTTCAAGCCAAGAAATTAAGGGCAACAATACCGTCCTCGCTCATATCAAAATTATGGATACTCTTACCCTTTCCAGTCGTACGGACATTATCACTATCAAAATTATGCACCTCCACAGCAGAACCCATACTATTATCACTATCCTGATAGTGTTAATGCGACAAATGGAACACCTTTTCGCCCAAGGCCATCTAGCCCGTACTCTTCTCAGCCAACTACTCAGATTCAAAACCAATTCAATACCCAACCGGCCCCTCGCCCAACCAAAGAAAGGATCCCTATTGACCCGATCCCTTACACCTATACTGAACTTTTACCTGAACTGTTGCAACAAGGAGTGCTAACAAGGTTGCCATATCAGTATCCTATTACGCATCCACAACCGACATGGTATACGGCCAATGCTCACTATGACTATCACTCTGGGTCTGAAGGACATGCAACTGAAGATTGCTTAAAGTTAAAGTACGCGGTGCAAGAGTTAGTGAGATCTGGAAAGTTGAGTTTTACTCAGGCTAATCTTTTGCCGAATCATAGAGAAAAACAAGTGGTAGTGGTTGGGATTGGAGATTTTATCAAAGGAAGGATTCAAGATGTTTTTACCCCTATGGCTAAGGTTTATGAAGCTTTGGTGAAGGCAGATATGATAATTCCTGGAGAATTTGGACTTGAAGAAATGGAAAGAGTCTGCCCATATCATGGTTTAGGGCATGGTATTCATGAATGCTGCAGTTTCAAAGAACAAGTACAAAGGTTAATCGATGCTAGGAGGATAGAGTTCTACATTGAGAGGGACATAAGTGAGGTGAATGTTGTAATTGATGAAACGTCTCAGCCTTTTGTGCCAGCTCCACCTAAAGTGAAACCCTTTCAACCATTCATACCAAAACCACCTTATGTTTTACCAAACCACATGCATGGGTCTGTGGCATCTGTTGTTGTGACACCTCCCCAGCCATTTCCTTATACGAATGACCGCCAAGTGCCATGGAAATATGAGTTCAACATCGTTACATCTACTGAGGAGAGTAGTTCAGCCAATGTAACTGGTGTTGGTAGGATAATCAGAAATGGAAGGGTATATTCACCTGAAGTGTCTGAGGCTGTTCAAAAGAAGGGAGAGGAGAATTCAGTCCCCGTTAAGCCAGCAAAAGAGTTTGGAGAAACATCTAGAACGGGAGAAGAAAGAGTTGTTGAAAAGCCAGTTTCTGAACACGATGAATGTGAGTTTCTGAAAATTATAAAGCAGAGTGAATATAGTGTGATTGAACAGCTGAACCGATTGCCTGCCAGGATTTCTATCCTTAGCTTGTTGTTGAATTCAAAACCACATAGGAATGCACTTTTAAGGGTTTTAAGCCAGTCTTATGTATGACAGAATATCAGTGTCAATGACCTAGATCATATGGCTGGAAACATATCTGCTAGTGGTTTTATCACTTTTTCAGAGAAGGAGATCAAGGAAGGTATGATAAACAATATCAAGGCTTTGCACATCTCCATAAAGTGCAAGAATATGAGTGTAGGCCATGTCCTTGTTGATAATGGCTCAGCTTTGAATATAATGCCATGAAAAATGTTGAAAAAGTTGCCAGTGGAAGAGGCATATATTCAAACCAATCATATGGTAGTAAAGGAATTTGATGGTACTAGAAGGAGCATGATTGGGGAGGTGGAAATTCCAATTGAAATAGGATCAGTCCTTTTTAATGTGCGTTTTCAAGTTCTTGACATAGATCACCCATCCTACTCATGTTTATTGGGAAGACCTTGGTTACACTTGGCAGGAGTTGTTCCTTCTTCTTTGCACCAAATGGTGAAGTTCTCTACCCAGAGAAATTTGTTGAAGTACATGGAGAGGAAGACTTTATGGTTGCAAGTACGACTAGATTCTCTTATGTTGAACCACCGGAGGAATCATATGAATTTTCGTTTAGAGCTTTCGAAGTGGCACAGGTCATTCCAAAGGGTCCAAAGGATCATTATGTTTTGGTTTTTCAGGCGATGAAGAAAGTGGATGGAAAGAAGGTCGAGGTTTAGGGAAAGACTTGCAAGGGATTACTCGTGCTGTCAACATACATATCCATGATTCCATCTTTGGATTAGGATTTAAGCCAACTGCAGAAGATTGGGCTGAGGTTGAGGAAAAGAAAAAAACAGAGGAGACTAGCCAGAATGGGAGAGAAAGTGGAAGAAAAGAAGATGGAGTTCCCACCGCTGTTTGAAACTTTCCGTTCTGCAGGATGGATAAATGGAGCTGCACCCAAAGAGTCAGAGATTGAAAAGAAGCTTCAGGGTTTGACCATCAATGTCGTTACTGAGGAAATGCAAGAAGAAGATGATTGCCCCTGGATTCGCGAATTGGCCCCTGGAGAAGTTCTGAACAATTGGGTGGAATATGAGAGAGCAATTCATGTTACTGATCTAGAAATGTAATTAAACTTTTATCTCAAAAGCTGTTTCCTTTTTATTGAATAATTGGATAATTCCATGACATGTTTTTCTTTATGTTAGCCTTTCATCATGAAATGAAATGCACATCAAAAGTTTCTTTTTCATATTCTCCATTCATTCTTTTCATTTTCTTCTTTGCTTTTTTAGTATGTATACATATATTCGTTACTTTATTTCTCAGGCCAATTGATGATGAATGCAAAGACGCTCATGACGAGTCAGGGTTCAATTTCGAAAATCCAATGTATGCTAATGAGCTTGACGATGAAGACACTGAGGATCAAACCCCACCCTTAGACCTTTTGAGATTAGTTAAACAGGAGGAGAAGCAGATAGTACCGCATAAGGAACCCATTTAATTGATCAATATAGGGGTAGAAGAAGATCCTAGAGAAGTGAAAATTGGTACCACCCTAACAGGGGAAATGAGGCAGGAATTGATATATTTACTGAAAGAGTATGCAGATGTGTTTGCTTGGTCGTATTAGGATATGCCTGGTTTGGATCCAGAAATTTCCGTACATAAGCTGCCCATCAGATCAGATTGCAGGCCGGTTCAACAGAGATTGAGAAGAATGAAACCAGAAATGTTGTTGAAGATCAAAGAAGAAATAGAAAAGCAACTTGATGCAAGATTCCTAGAGGAAGCGAACTACCCAGAATGGCAAGAAAATATAGTTCCTGTGCCGAAAAAGGATGGAAAGGTGAGGATGTGCGTGGACTATCGGGATCTTAACAGAGCTAGCCCAAAGGATAATTTCCCCTTGCCACATATTGATGTTTTAGTTGATAATACAGTTGGGTACTCCTTGTTCTCATTTATGGATGGTTTATCGGGATACAACTAGATCAAGATGGTACTAGAAGATAAAGTGATGCCGTTTGGGTTAAAGAATGCCGGGGCAACATACCAGAGAGCAATGGTGACACTATTCCATGAGATGATGCATAAAGAGATAGAGGTATATGTGGATGATATGATCGCCAAAGGTCGATCTGCCCAAGAACATATAATGAATTTAAGGAAGCTTTTTGAGAGACTCCGTAATTTTCAGCTTAAGCTTAATCCGGCCAAGTGCACTTTTGGAGCTACGTCACGAAAGTTGCTCGGTTTTGTGGTCAGTGAGAGAGGAATTGAGGTAGATCCAGATAAAGTAAAAGCTATTCAGAATTTGCCCCCTCCGTAGAGTCAGAAAGAAGTTAGGGGATTTTTAGGAAGACTCAATTACATAGCTAGGTTCATTTCGCAATTGACGGCTAAATGTGATCCTATCTTCAAGTTGTTAAGGAAGAGGAGTCCAGGAGAATGGGATGAGGAATGTCAAGTGGCCTTCAATAAGATCAAAGAATACTTGTCGAATCCTCCAATTTTGGTATCACCAATAAAGGAGAAACCTTTGATTAGCTGTCTTTGAAAGTTCAATGGGATGTTGATCGTGTCGTCTATGACCAAAAAAATAATCCCCACAATAACTAACTAGAATAGCTAGGGCAAGTAGGGGTCGAATCCCACAGAGAAGGGTTATGTGATGAACAATAAAAAGAAAGAAAAATCTTTTCCAAAAATCAAACAGAAAACAGTGGATTGTAAATATCAATTATAAAGAAAACAATTAAACTAAAAAATAAAGCAAAGCAAATTAAATCTAGATCTAAATCTAAAACAGAATATAGCACAAACAATAATTATAAAGCATACTTCTTCTCCAGTGGTATGATTCAATCAGATTAACTATGGATCCTCGATTTAAAAGGTGAATTAAGCATCTTATTCTTGACTGACAACTGATATAGGTTTCCCAACTTGTATTTTAGATAAGAGGCCGATTAAAGCTGCAATTATCCCTTTTATTCCTTTAGCAATCGATTACTTTCTTAGGGCTTAAAGATCACTTGAGAACAAAACATTAAGATTAATTAATTTTACACACATGCCTACAAAGTAGAACCATACGAAGAGAAATTTCTCACCCTCTGATAGACAAATACCCATTAAGCAGCGATTAAACAAACCTAATTTGCTACATACAATCAAACTTGAGTGATTAATTCTAAGCTTGATCTAGCCATAGATCTTCCTCTTACATCGTTAGTGGCCACATAACTCAAATAAGATTCAGAATCATAAAATTAAAACAGGGTTTTGACTACTATCATCAAGAACTTAACACAAAATTATAAGTATAGAAATCTCACCATAATCAATTGATTGAATTCACCAAAGGATCAGAAGTATTAAGGATTTAGCTACTCATGGACTTGGGAAAATCCATGATAGGCATAAGAATACTTACAGAGATAGGGAGGAACGATTTCTCCCCCTTGAAACCCTAGAGACGTCGCACCCCTCTATGGCTAGAGAGGGTGTCGACTTCTCCCTCTTCTAAAACTAGAGAAAAACCTAAAAACTAAAGAAAGGTAGAAAAAGAGAATAAACTATATGAAAGATTAATTGTGTGATTTGTGATACAGGAGGTGGCTATTTATAGTGGAGGAATAGGGTAGGACGGTTTAGGCTTTGACTTGGACACCAAGTTGGATTAGGTGTCATCCTAGAGTACAATCCAAGTCAAAAGAGGATTATGGAATTTCTTGGAGTCTGGCAGGAACTTGGACGTCAAATTCGGGCTTGAAGATGGCAAATCTCGGCTTTGCACTTCAAAAGAAAGTTGTAGAGCTCGGAGTTAGCTTTCTAACGGCTACTCATGGGCTTAAAACGGACATCTAAGCAGAAAGTTATGGCCTTTCTACGAAGACTGCGCTGAAACCGGGCTTATATCGCAAATCTGCGGGATTATTGCGGGATTTGGATATTCTTTTGGATATTAGGCCTACAAATTGGGATTTTAACTCCAATTATTGGTTTATATGGGCTGAATATATTCCCATATAAATAATCCAAAAATCCTCAACTTCAGGGCTTCTTCTGCGCTTGGCTTCAATCCTTTGCAAATAAGCTCCAAATCTTCAATTTTTACTTCTTGAATTAATTCTTCAATTATCTTCTAATTTTCAAAATATCTTCAATCACGAACTTCGCATCTTCAAATCTTTATTCCAAATGACTAAATCCATAGTTGAGTAAAAAGTCACTAAAATAGCTCCAAAAAGAGTGAAAAACAATAAGTTTTCACTTTTCTTGTCTTCAAGACCTAAAAAGACAAATACTAACAAAATAGGGTAAAAACACATATAAAAGTGGTAAAAAGTATATAAAAATAGCTATAAAAACATGCATAATTTGAGCCCGGTCATATTTTCCCCCACACTAAATCTTTGCTAGTCCCTAGCAAACTAGTGTAGACAAACAAAAATTAAGACTTAAGATAATGAGTCATATTCAAATCTTTTGAAAAACTTTTAATCACATACATATATCAAGGATCAATTCAATTTATGAAATCAGAATAACAAAGAATATTAAGAGTATCCAATTCAATAGATCAAGATATAGCAAGCATCCTCATTCTTAAGTAACCATAATCAAAGTAGCTCTAATCACTTATCATTTATCACAACTATAACTACTTATTCCTATAAGCTTATGTCTTCACCTTTATCTCTACTACACAAACAATTACATATCATGAATACAAATCAAGAATTTCGCATGGGTTATAATAGTTTTCAAAGGGTAATTAATTTTAGAAAAGTGATGTTACTAACCTCAAAGTGTTCATGCTTAGGGGTTACTAACGCCCTTTATTTTATTTTCTGAGGCTACTAGTACTCTAGAGGGACAATACTTCTGCCGATCCATGCCTCTTATCCTCTTCCCAAGGGTTACTAACTCCTTTTGTTTAAAGAGAAGAGTGACAACAATGGATTTTTTTAAGGCAAAAGATATCTCTTCTCCTCTTGCATGAAAAACACTTAAAAGATCCATTGTTGTCACACTTAAAATGGATTAATTATGCATTTAGACTCACTCCCCACACTTAAAAGATACATTGTCCCCAATGTATAAACAACCGTGGAAAATCAAAGCAAAAATAAATATGCATCTTTAAAATCCTAATTAACCTATATAACCTATATCTATATGAATCGCATATCAAAGAAAATCAATCAAAGCATTGCAAGAAAAAGATAGGGTTAAAGAAAGCTTCTCTATTCTCCAAGCATAAGCTCCAATTGGATTTCTTCATATCGATGAAAAGCTCCTTTGTCTCCTTTGGTATGGAAAATCCTAAAGAAGAAAAGAAAAATAAAACAAAGAAAAATATTAAGGGTTAGTAAAAATAATATTGGGTTGCCTCCCAATAAGCGCCTTTCTTTAAGGTCTTTGGCTAGACTGCCTTAAAGAAGGTTATTCTTCAAGGGTGAAGGAATTTTGGGTGTAATCCTTCAGCAGGTCTTCAATAAATCTACTCTCTTCAATGATTTTGATAATTTCAAGTTGAATTTTATCAGGACTTGATAAGATCAAAGCATTTGGCGATGGCATGGTTGGGCGCGCGGATGGCGCGGTATAGGCCGGGCATGGCCGGCCATGGTGCGCGGACAAGGCCGGGCATGACGCGGTGATGTCTCGGTGGGAAGCTTGCATGGCCGGTTGCAGAGTGCTGGTGGCGCGGACTGATGCGGACATGGCATGCCATGACTTGGGCGGCTGCGCGGATGGTGCGGACTTGTTCGGTCTAAGCTTGGGCGGCTGCGTGGAAGGGGCGGACAAGGCCGAGCATGGCATGGGTGGCATAGCGTTTGGCACAGGCCATGGCGCGGGTTGAGCGGGCAGGGCCGAGCATTGCCGGGCAGGAGGCGCGGTGGTGGCCTGGCTCATCCGGGCATGTGGCGCGGCATCGGCTGGTGTCATCCGGACGTGTGGCTCGGGTGGCCGGGCTAGGCGCACGGGCTTGGGCATTCTTGGCCGGTGTTGGCCAGCCATGTGATGTCGATGGCCGGGCTATGGCCGGGCAAGATGGCTTGTGCGGCATGGGTTTAGCCGGGCTGAGTCCTTGAGCAGCTTCCTTCGGTGTGTTGGTTAACATCTGAGCAAAATTCTCCAATATCTCGTATATGTCAGCAGTGCTGTGATCGAACAGGGGAATATAGATAAGAGTGTCGAGAGACAATCTATCAGAAGCTCTTAATCCTTGGTAGAAGTTTTGAGCCAATCTTCTCTGATCATAACCATGATGAGGGTGATCAGCACATAGTTTCTTAAACTTTTGCCAAAATTGGGGAAAACTCTCCATTTTACGTTGAAGAATACTTCCAACTTTAGCTCTATGTTTAGGATCTATATCTTGCTTCTTGGTTGAATTTCTTGGTCGGTTGATCTTCAGGGATGGTTGAACTTCTTTGTTGTTGACTTCTAGCTCCTTCTTGGCTTCTTTCGCTCGATCTTTCTTCTCTCTAAAGCTAGTGGGCTCAATTGCTTTAGATAAGGCTTCCAATGCAGGCGATATTGGTGAAGAATCTTCAATGGCTCCTTTCTTAACAAACTTAGAACTTATAACATAAACAAAATTGTTAGATTTCAACGGCACTTGAGATGAAATTCTAGGGTGGATGACTTCACCATCAAATTCCATGGTCAATGAACCATTAAATACATCAATATTGGTATGAGAGGTATTGAGGAAAGGTCTTCCTAATAAAAGAGGGCATTGATCTTTCAAATACTCTATATCCATGATGAATATGTCGATAGGAAAAATTAGATGCTCAACTTTAATTAAGATATTCTCTAAAACACCTTTGGGATAAACCAAAGATTCGTCAGCTAATTGCTGAATAACATCAGTATTCTTCAAAGAACCAAGATGTAAAGATTTGTAGAAAGAATAAGGCATCACACTTAAATAAGCACCAAGATCAAGCATCACATTCTCTATAATACTTCTTCCAATAGAACAAGTAATAGAAAACGTACCTGGATCTTTGCACTTAGGAGGTAAACTCTTTTGAAGCACAACAGAGACATTAGCTCCAGTGCTTACCTTACCTTGTAATATTTTCTTGTTGGTACAAAGTTGCTTGAGGAACTTTGCATAATTCGGAATTTGTTGAAGGGCATCAAGAAATGGGATGTTGACCTCAACTTTTCGAAATATCTCCAAAATATCTTGATCATCATCTTCTTTCTTCGGCTTCTTCAATCTTGATTGAAAAGGAATTAGGTTGGAATCGGTTTTAGGCTTGTTGGAATCGCACACACCTTTTCCTTTGGGTTGAATTACGGCATTATCCTTGTTTGAATCTTCAATCGGCGCAGCTCTTCTGTTATTGGGTTCATCTTCAATCTTGATTTCGGCAGGCACTTGTAAATCTTCTTTGGTGTAGTTCGGCTCTCCTTCTTCTTGTTAATGTGCGGCAAGGTTTGGATAAGGGTCTTGTAACTCTTTTTCACTCCTTAAAGAAATTGCACTGACATTCTCTCTAGGAGGTACCTTTGGTTGTGATGGAATCCTTTGTTGACCTTGTATCTTGAGATCACTCAAATCACTAGCTAATTGACTAATTTGTTTTCTCATCATCTCCATAGCTTCTTTGATTTGTTATAACTCGATGGCTTGTGAAGATTGAAAATTAGGTCTTTGTAAATTCGGCCTTCCTTGAAAATTACCTTGGTTCCCATATTGTTGACTCGGTTGTTCAGGTCTCCAATAAGGTTCAGGCTTCCTTTGATAAGCTCCTTGTAATCCCACGGCATTGACTCCTTGCTTGTTGTCTTGCAAAGTCGTACAAACCCTTGGCACACTTGAAAAATTTGCATGGAACAAATCAGAGAGCAAAGCGATTTGTTGATTCGTTTCTTGAAGTTGTTGCTCCAATGAGGTGGAATAGGTAGAAACTTCATTGATTCTTCTTGTAGGGCCTTCTCTTGAATAGTCTTCTCGAGATCCAAATTGTTGAGTGTTTGCAGCCATGTTTTCCACTAACGAACAAGCTTCGGCAGGAGTTTTGTCTATGAAGGCTCCTCCACTTGCAGAATCGATGGAAGATTTGTCAAACGGTAGTAATCCTTCATAGAAGTACTGGATCAACAACTGTTCATTGATTTGATGATTGGGGCAGCTCGCACAAAGTGTTTTGAAACGTTCCCAATATTCATGCGTTGTTTCTCCATGGCGTTGCTTAATTCTGCAAATCTCCTTCCTTATGCTTGATGCTTTGTGTGCAGGAAAGTACTTTTCCAAGAACAGCTTCTTAAGGCTCGTCCAAGATGTGATTGAACCAGTGGGTAGTAGGTACAACCAATCTTTTGCTCGGTCCATAAGAGTGAACGGAAAGGTTCTTAACATGAATTGATCTTCAGGAATACCTTGAATACTTGTAGATGCACAGGCAATCTGGAAATCAGAAAGATGTTGGTGAGGATCTTCTCCATGCAAACCGTGAAATTTGGGTAAAATCTGAATAAATCTAGATTTAATCTCAAAGTTTCCATTGGTATCTGGGTAACGAATGGCTAGGCGTTTGGCATTGACGTTTGGTGCAACTAACTCTCTCAGAGTTTTGGGTTGTTCTTCTTCAGCCATGTCTTCTAACAATGTTGAAACAGCAGACATAAGAGAACTTGATCGAGAACTTGAATTGGATGTCTCCTCTTCTTGTAATCGGCTTTGTGTCTTTTTCTTCTTCTGAATTAGTGTTCTTTCAGGCTCAGGATTGAATTCTAAACCTTCAATACCACTACTTCTTGTCTTTGGCATGCAACTTCCTAGAAAAATCAAACAAAACTAAAAAGAAAAATTAGTAGTAACAGTTCTTAAATAAAATAAAAAAGCAGAAACAGAAAATAAAATATTTTTTTCATTTAAAAGGAAAAAACGGAAAAAGAAAAATTAATTTTTTTTTCAAAAATCGAAAAACCTAATTTTTTTTTAAATCACAAAAATCATTTTTTTTTTTAGAAAAATCGGAAAAACGGAAAAACTTTTTTTTTTTTTAGAAAAACGGAAAAACAAACAAAAACTAATTCTTGGATCTAATCTCTCTTCACTTTCTCTCAACTCAATTCCCTTCCCCGGCAATGGCGCCAAAATTTATGATCGTGTCGTCTATGACCATAAAAATAATCCCGACAATAACTAACTAGAATAGTTAGGGCAAGTAGGGGTCGAATCCCACAGAGAAGGGTTATGTGATGAACAATAAAAAGAAAGAAAAATCTTTTCAAAAAATCAAACAGAAAACAGGGGATTGTGAATATCAATTATAAAGAAAACAATTAAACTAAAAAATAAAGCAAAGCAAATTAAATCTAGACCTAAATCTAAAACAGAATATAACGCAAACAATAATTATAAAGCATACTTCTTCTCCAGTGGTATGATTCAATTAGATTAACTATGAATCCTCGGTTTAAAAGGTGAATTAAGCATCTTATTCTTGACTGACAACTGATATCGGTTTCCCAACATGTATTTTAGATAAGAGGCCGATTAAAGCTGTAGTTATCCCTTTTATTCCTTCAGCAATCGATTACTTTCTTAGGGCTTAAAGATCACTTGAGAACAAAGCATTAAGATTAATTAATTTTACACACATGCCTACAAAGTAGAACCATACGAAGAGAAATTTTTCGCCCTCCGATAGACAAATACCCATTAAGCAGCGATTAAACAAACCTAATTTGCTACATACAATCAAACTTGAGTGATTAATTCTAAGCTTGATCTAGCCATAGATCTTCCTCTTACATCGTTAGTGGCCACATAACTCAAATAAGATTCAGAATCATAAAATTAAAACAGGGTTTTGACTACTATCATCAAGAACTTAACACAAAATTATAAGTATAGAAATCTCACCATAATCAATTGATTGAATTCACCAAAGGATCAGAATTATTAAGGATTTAGCTACTTATGGACTTAGGAAAATCCATGAGAGGCATAAGAATACTTACAGAGATAGGGAGGAACAATTTCTCCCCCTTGAAACCCTAGGGATGTCGCACTCCTCTATGGCTAGAGAGGGTGTCGACTTCTCCCTCTTCTAAAACTAGAGAAAAACCTAAAAACTAAAGAAAGGTAGAAAAAGAGAATAAACTATACGAAAGATTAATTGTGTGATTTGTGATACAGGAGGTGGCTATTTATAATGGAGGAATAGGGTAGGATGGTTTAGGCTTTGACTTGGTCTCCAAGTTGGATTAGGTGTCATCCTAGAGTAGAATCCAAGTCAAAAGAGGATTATGGAATTTCTGGAGTCTGGCAGGAATTTCGACGTCAAATTTGGGCTTCAAGATGGCAGATCTGGGCTTTGCACTTCAAAAGAAAGTTATAGAGCTCGGAGTTAGCTTTCCAACGGTACTCATGGGCTTAAAACGGACATCTGAGCTGAAAGTTATGGCCTTTCTACGAAGACTGCGCTGAAACTGGGCTTATATCGCAAATCTGCGGGATTATTGCGGGATTTGGATATTCTTTTGGATATTAGGTCTAGAAATTGGGATTTTAAATCCAATTATAGGTTTATATGGGCTGAATATATTCCCATATAAATAATCCAAAAATCCTCAACTTCAGGGCTTCTTCTGGGCTTGGCTTCAATCCTTTGCAAATATGCTCCAAATCTTCAATTTTTACTTCTTGAATTAATTCTTCAATGATCTTCAAATCTTCAAAATATCTTCAATCACGAACTTCGCATCTTCAAATCTTCATTCCAAATGACTAAATCCATAGTTGAGTAAAAGTCACTAAAATAGCTCCAAAAAGAGTGAAAAACAATAAGTTTTCACTGTTCTTGTCTTCAAGACCTAAAAACATAAATACTAACAAAATAGGGTAAAAACACATATAAAAGTGGTAAAAAGTATATAAAAATAGCTATAAAAACATGCATAATTTGAGCTCGATCAGATGTGTACTGGCACAGTGAGATGAAAGTGGGAAGAAAGAGAGAGCAATTTACTACTTGAGCAAGAAGTTCACAGATTATGAAGCCAAGTACTCAGATTTAGAGAAAATGTGTTGCGCATTAGCTTGGGCAGCCCACCGGTTAAGACAATATATGTTATACCATACTACATGGTTGGTGGCCAAATTGGATCCAATTAAGTATGTGTTTGAAAAGCCAGGGTTGTCAGGAAGAATTGCGAGGTGGCAAGTGCTTTTATCAGAATACGATATAGTATATGTCTCTCAAAAAGCCATCAAAGGAAGTGCTATAGCAGAATTTTTAGCAGACCGAGCTAGTGAAGACTATGAACCAGTGCATTTTGAGTTCCCAGATGAAGACTTGATGTTTGTAGGTGATCGTGTCGTCAATGACCATAAAAATAATCCCCACAATAAACTAACTAAACTAGCTAGGGCAAGTAGGGGTCGAATCCCACAGAGAAGGGTTATGTGATGAAAGAAAGAAAAATAAAGAAAAATCTTTTCCAAAGAAATCAATTAGAAAACAGGGGATTAGAGAAATTAATTATAAAGAAAACAATTAAACTAAAAATAAAGCAAAGTAAATTAAATCTAGATCTAAATCTAAAACAAAATATAAAGCAAACAATAATTATAAAGCATACTTCTTCTCCGATGGTATGATTCAATCAAATTAACTAGAAACTTCGACTTGAGATTCGGGCTTGAATTTGGCAGATCTGGGCTTTGCACTTCAAAAGAAAGTTGTAGAGCTCGGAGTTAGCTTTCCAACGGCTACTCATGGGCTTAAAACGGACATCTGAGCAGAAAGTTATGGCCTTTCTATGAAGACTGTGCTGAAACCGGGCTTATATCGCAAATCTGTGGGATTATTGCGGGATTTGGATATTTTTGGATATTAGGCCTACAAATTGGGATTTTAACTCCAATTATAGGTTTACTAGGACTTTGCCCGCGCTTCGTCACGGGCGGGTGTTTGTAACTTGTTAATAGTGAAGGGATTTAGATTTCATGGAGTCAAGCCTGAAGAAATAAAATAAAGTAAAAAAAAAAACATGGTTGAGAAGTTCTTTGTAGATGTGGATGCCTGGATGGATCTTAGGCCACCAACGGAAAGCAATTGAGTTAATCAAAGCATTGTTTTTACAAAGAATAGGTCTTATCATTTCCAGTAAGAATTAAACATTGGGAAGAGAGGAAATATAAGCATTGTTTGTTGGAGGATAATAGGTATAAAATCAAGCTATGTGTGAAACCTAAATGCAATATCGTGTGATAAAATTTAAGAGAGTGATTTCTTGAGAAGTATAAAGTGTTATTGTATAAAGTGCAATTGAAATGAGTCATGACCCATGTCTATGATCACCAATGGAGAGGTCTTGATTAATATTTTCTTGTTGTCTTCTTTGATTATATATATAATATATATAACCTTGTCGGAAATGCCTGGAGAAAAGGAAGGTTGCTTAGTTCTAAGATGCAAGCAATTAAAACATAATAGTAGGTTAATCTAATATTAATATAGGATTCTGACCGTAAAAAGTGATAAAAACATGAAAAAATCAGAACAATAGAAACGGGGAGAGCCTAATGTTTAGTTATGTTTTTTTTCGGTACATAAGACAAGCAGAGACTTATCTTCTCAGATTAACAGCCCCTGTGGCATCCTGCTCAAGAAGAGGTATCAGTTCCAAAGGAGGATCATGCAGCACCACGGTTCCATACTGTCCATCCTGAGCTAAGTTTGCTAGAAAATCGGCACACTTGTTGCCTTCTTGAAGAACATGTCCAACATCCTGAACCCACCCCTCATCCATCATCGATATAATATCTCGAACTAACCCCGAGTAAGGATGACAAAGAGCTACATTCTCTCTTATCAACTTGACAGCGACTGCTGCATCAATCCTAATAACCAGTGGATCCAAATTTAGACGCCTTGCAAGCATTAAGCCTTCTCGAACAGCCCATAACTCAGCCATAAGACTATTCGTTGGGCCAATTTTAGCAAGGAAACCAGCCACCCAATTGCCCCTGCTATCCCGTATGAGACCACCAGCTGAAGCCGAATTTGAATCCGCCCTAAATGACCCATCCGTGCTCAACATGTAGCTGCCACAGTCGGGGGGAATCCATCTTACCAACCTGCTTGGTTTAGGTACTTGACAATTCCAAGACCAGGCTTTCCCTACTTCTCTCGCCATGGTTCTAGCTCATAACCATATCTGCAAAGGGTGCTCTTCATGCTGCTGAAATACCAAGGAGTTTCTGCTTTTCCAAATGAGCCAAATAGTCAAACTGAATTGCGTGCTCCACGGTACATCATCAATGCGATTATCCAAGCATGAACCATTAGTTCTCAACCAAACATGAAGATCTGAGCTGAAAAAACTATCCATATCTATACCAAAATTTCCCCAACATGCCCATACCTCCACAGCAAAAGGGGCAATCCCTAGTTAAGTGTAAAGTAGATTCAATCCCATTATGGCACCTAGGACACAACGATGAGTCTGTCAAATTTCTCCGCACCCGATTGACATTAGTATTAATCCGATCCAAAAACAACAACCAAAAATAAAACCTAACCCGTTCAGTGGAAGGAATTTTCCAAATCCAAGTATAAGATGTTCCAAGTGGCTCATCTAACTTATATTGTTGTATCAATCGAAAAGCGGCCTTTGCTGAGAAAAACCCCTTACTATCATTGACCCAGTATCTCCTGTCCTCCATAACCACAAATTGAGGAATAGGTACTGCTTGAATCTCTTGTAATACATGCAACGGAAGCAAGTGAGAAACCCCTGCCAAATTCCATGTTCCATCAATGATAAAAGCTGAAACCGGATATCCTAACATGGGCAAATTCACCTCCTCAGTGGCAAGATTAATTAATGGTTCCTGGCCAACCCACCAATCTGACCAAAAACTAATTGAGGCACCATTCCCAACAATCCACTTACCACCCCTCTCTAACAACGGGCGACATTTGAGAATCCCTCGCCAAGTAGAAGAAATACCACCGCGAATAAGGGCTGATTCAAAACTAGATGAGTGCAAATACTTAGCTCTCAAAATAAGACATGCCAAAGAATCACCACCTGTCATTACTTTCCAACCCACCTTAGCCAAAAGTGCCACATTTGTTTCACGTGCACATCGAATACCAAGCCCTCCATGCACCTTCGGCCTACAAACTTTTCCCCATTCCACAAGATGCCCATGGAAGCTAGTGTCTGTACCGCCCCATAGAAAATTTCTGGAAACACGATCAATAGCAGCACATGTACTAACAGGTAAAAGGGCTGTTTGCATAGTATAAACAGGGATTGCATTTAAGACTGATTGCACCAGTGTACGACGCCCCGCTCTAGAAAGGATATTCTTCTTCCACCCCGACAACTTCTGCCGAACCTTCTCAACAATATAATTATAATCTTGTCTAGTTACACGACCATGGATAATAGGCACACCAAGGTACTTCCCAAGATTATTGGACAAAGATATGTTACATGACCTACTAAGAGAAACCGCCATTTGATTGGACACATTTGGCGAGACAAATAGCTTAGACTTTGATAGATTGATAGACAAACCCGAGGCTGCAGAAAATTCATCCAAACAATCCATGATCCCCACCAATTGATTTTGATCTATTTGAGCAAATAGCATCAAGTCATCCGCGAAAAATAAATGTGAGATAGTTGGCCCTCGCCTACCTACTTTCACTGGTTTCCATTGTTTGCGACGAACTTTTTCCTGAATAAGAAAAGAAAGTCGCTCCATACACATAATGAACAGATATGGTGACAAAGGATCACCTTGCCGTAGACCACGTTGTGCAGCAAAGTAAGGCTGAGATTCACCATTCCAAATGACAGATAACTGATTGGAAGAAACACAAAACATAATAAGCCGAATCAATTGGGAAGGTATATTGAAATCAACAAGTACCTGACGAAGAAAATCCCAAGAGACACTGTCATAAGCCTTATGCAAATCAATCTTCATAATCATCCCCCCTTTACGACCTTTCCTCCTTATTAAAGAGTGAAAAATTTCCTGTGTAATAATAATATTGTCACTAGTATTGCGCCCCGGAAGGAAACTACTCTGAAAGGGCCCAATAATCTCTTGAAGTAAAGGCCTTAGCCTATGAACAATTAACTTAGTAGGAATCTTGTAAGCAGTATTCAACAAACTGATAGGACGAAAATCCGTCATAGATTTTGGATTTTCCACTTTGGGGATTAACGTCATAACAGCCTTGGAAAGATCCAACGGAAAGAAACCATCAACTAAAGCCTGATTAACAAACAGACTCACTTTCTCTTTCACAATATCCCATTCCCTTTGATAAAAAAGCGGCTGAATCCCATCTGGTCCCGGAGCCTTCAACCCCTTCATCGAAAAAACTGCCAGACGGATTTCCTCATAGGTGAAAGGCTGAATTAATCCATCTTGCTCACTCAAACTCAACATGGGTTGCCATCTATTCACATTAGTAACCATAGGGCTTGTCTCTTTAAAAGCGAAAAGGGAAGCATAGAAATCGACTACATGTTGCTTCAAAATAATTTGATCTAAGACCCATTCCCCATTGATTTGTAGGCTAGCAACTTTGTTTCTGGTCCTTCTGACCATAGTTGAAAGATGATAAAACCTTGTGTTTCGCTCCCCATCCCGAATCCACTCCACTCTCGACTTTTGGTACCACAAAAGTTCCTCCTGATAAAGTACTTCCTGATACTCCCTCCTTAAATCAACCTCCAACTCTTGGAGAAAGTTTGAACTCTCCCATTTATCACTATTTTGGATACCCCGTATACGAGCTAACAACAATCTCTTTCTCTTAAAGATATTCCCAAAGACATCAAAGCTCCATTGTTGAATATCAGTAGTAACCTCTCCAATTGCTGACAACAAATCACAACCCTGCTGCCATGCCGTTGAAAAAACATTATCAAAATCATGATGAGTAAGCCAGGCTGCCTGAAATCTGAAGGGTCTATTAGCACGAGCTGGAGGAGAAGTCATTGCTGAATGAAACAAAATTGGGTGGTGATCAGAGCTCAAGCAAGGAAGATTAATAACCTTTGCATCCGAAAATAAATAGACAGCTTGCTCATTGAAAAGAGCACGATCCAGTCTTTCTCGTAACACAACTCTGCCATGTTGTCTTCTAACCCAAGTAAAATTACACCCCATAAAGCCCGGATCAGAGAGATTACAATCATCCCACCTGTCTAAGAACTTTTTTGCTCTATTGTGACAAAAGGAAGCACCCCCACGCCTTTCACTACTAAAGGCTACATCATTGAAGTCACCCATAACAACCCATGGAATAGTCACCGAGCTTGAGATGTCTCGAAGACTATACCAAAACACTTCCTTGAGATGACAATGAGGCTGCACATAAACTGGAGAGAATACCATTCCCCTGATTCATCTAAAATACAAGTATGAATAAGCTGCGAAGTAAAGCAAATAACACGTAATTTTGTGGCTGCTTTATTCGAAAGCAATAGCAAACCACCAGCAAAGCCCTCAGAAGGGACTAGAAAGAAAGAATCAAAACCCAACTTAGCACCAAAATCTCGGGCAACAACAACATCATCACACTTAATCTCTGCTAAATAGAGAATCTCGGGGGAATACAATCGAAGAAGCTCTTTGCAATTCCTCAGACCCTTACGACCACGAATCCCTTGGCAATTCCAATACACAACTTTCATTGATTAACCTTATGAATAGGTGTTGTCTGTTTAACAGACGAAATCTTATCCGACACCACCATGGAGCCATCAAAATTATTCACCAAAACAATTTCAGTCCCCGAGCGAATTTTAGCTGTTGTCTCCCCACTTGTCCCACACAGCAACAAATCCTCTGGAGGAGCTAAATGGTGATCCAAATCCACTTCTTTATCAAGGGAAGTTTTCTTCGGAATTCGACTTTTACTCGATTGTTTCGTGCCTCCAACACCATCACTGGCACTAGCCCGTTTAATTCCCATCGAAACCTTAGGAATTGCACTGACTTCCTTAAATCTAGATTGTTGAGCTTTAAACGTGGCTGTTTTCTTAGGCAAAAGCCCAACTGGTTTAATGGGTGGATCTCTCAACTTAACAAGGGTTATCTCTGGGCCCAAAGTGGGTTCAACATGGGTTGAATTTACCCTCATAGAGTCATCAAGCAAACGACCGTCCAAAGCGGACCCAGCTTCTTGTTGATTTGTCACCTCCATATTAATATTATCATTATGCCCCACTAATAACTCCTCCTTTTCAATCTGACCCAAATCATTGATATCTCCTTCCTGAAACTTAGGAGAACTAACTGTTGACTTTTTGAGAGACTCCTTTTTCTTCTGCGAAAAAACTTCTCTTACTCCATCCGACCAAGCCGCCACCACGCCAGCTCTATCCATAAGACTATCCTCCGAATCCTCAGTTTCCAGGATTTGGCTCCTCTCCAGTTCATAAAAAGGACTGGAGAGGCCAGTCTATGCCTAGATGTAGACACGTGTAAATCTTGAAATCTGATGGTTAAAATCTTTTCATAAATAATTACTGTATTGCAGCAGATTTTTCCAAATTCTTCTCTCCTGTTCTTCGTTCCAGCACCAAAAATTACAGATGGAGCAAAATCCCTTAAAGTACTAAATCCTTATTCTGGAAGAAATAGTCGAAGTCACAACAATTAAAAAAAAAAGAAAAAGAAAACAGAGAGCATGAAGAGCCTAAGCCCATTGCAAGGGAAGTTGAAGTGAATGTTCACTACTGGAGGAGTGAATATGAGCAAGTATAATGAAGGTGATGAGTCGATGACAGAGAAGAAGGCAGAGAAGATAGCCATAATTTTCCAGGCGTGTGGCAGAGGTAATTAGAAATTGGATGGCCTGCGTTTTGGACAGTGTTGATGACCACCGGCCGACGTTGTGCTTGGAATTATTATTGGTTCTAGATCGTAGATGATCAAGACTCCTTCACTGATTATTGTATGATCTAAGATTTCGATGTAGAGCTATCGTCCAAGCGGCGTAGGAAGAATAGTAAGGGTTTTTGTTTTTTCAGAAAACGTAAGTGGAGAAGAATTGGGGAAACGAAAAATAATCTAGTACACTACGACAATTATGAATAAAAGTACAGCATCCATTAGATTTTTATTTTTACGCGTGTCTACATCTGGGCATAGACTGGCCTCTCCAGTCCTTTTTATGGACTGGAGAGGAGCCAAATCCCAGTTTCCATTGCAAGCACGTTAAATCTGTTGAGATACTTCCGCTCCTTCTCATGATCGGAAGATTTCTTCCCTTTCGAATTTTGAATTTTCCGTGATCTTCGCTGAACAAGCATCCACGGACCAAATTCCTCAACAGGACCATCTCGCTTCTGCCACTGAACTCCGCCACCCCCTTGTGCATTCGCTGGCGGCGATTGCTTCAGCGGACAAAAATCCATTCGGTAGCCAACGATACCGCATCCAAAACAAACCGTATGTAATGCTTCATATTCTATAACTTGAATGCTATCCCCAACTTGGACTTTAGAGACAAGCGGTTTATCCAGATCAAACTCGACACAAATCCGGGCAAACTTTCCCCTCGTCGCCAAACAAGTATTGGCATCAATCCTCAAAGGCTTACCAACAAAACGTCCTAATTGAAGAAGCTCTTCCTCTACAAAATACTCAATTGGGAGTTCTGGCAAACGTATCCACACTGCAGTAGTACCAAAAGAAGCCGAGGAAGGCTTAAAATTTGGCTTCCACCGTTGCACAAGTAAATAGTGATCAAGGATCTTCCATGGACCCCCCGTGAGAACTTTCATATAATCATCCCTGGAGTTAAACTTCACAACATGAAATCCCTGACCCAAATCAACCACTTCGATCTCATCAGCAGTACGCCATATTCTGACAAGACGTTCCTGTATAGAAGAAAAATGCAGGGACTTCCCCAACAACTTGACAATTAAAGCCAAAGACCATGGTTTCCGAATTGCCATCTTTCTTTCTCTAGTCACCTTCAGACATGGGATAGAGGGATCAAAGTTCACCTCATCCATTACTTCATCCTCAGACCAATCATCTTCAGGGAAAAATACCTTATCAATAGCTTTATTGGCTGAATCTCCCTCCAAGCCCTTGCCCGCTACCAATTTATCACGGAAAGAAACAGGCCTCAACTGATCGGCCGGTGTCTCTAGTACCCCCTCAAAGACCTCCAAGGCACCATCTTTAACCTTCTTGGTGCTACGCTGAAGGTGATCCGTCTCCTCTTGCGAAAGCGAAAGCTCGTTAGAAGTCAAGAGCGCCGCCATATTTCCGATAAAATTGTCCCCCTACTTCCGCCATATTTAGTTATGTTGACAGTGACATATTAGTTCAAGACATTAGTCGGCATGTGAAAATGTCTGATTTTCATAATAGCCATAGTCCGCCAAAGTAGCCAATGGAGTCTAAAATTGATGACTCGGGGAAATCGAGTGATAGTCGTCGGTGTCGACCTTGAACTCCAGCTAATCTCGTCTCGGTCACCAAGGCGAGGTGCGGGCTATGTTGTTGGCAGAGTCGTGAAAAAACATGCAAAAATGCCGGGTTATGAACACCACCCGCATTGAAGATCAAGATTTTTAGAGCATGCATTTTTGAAGGACCAGATTCTCCATATGTGGTGTGCAAGACAACGCTAAGTTTGTGAAGAGTTGAGCTATCATTATCATTGAGAGTGAAGCCAGTATAGAGAGAAGTCATAGATATTGGAGCCAGTGGCGGATCCAGAAATATTGGTTAGAGTATACATTGTTTGTAGTATAGTAATTTTTTTGGTACTCGAGATTGCTAGAAATCGCAGCCTAGCTATTGGAACTAAATGTCCAACACTCTACCATCATGCTAAATATTCGATGACATCTTATTTTTATAGTTAATTTTGTTTTTTAATCAAGTTAGGGTGGGCACTCATGATAAAATTGGGGTGGGCACCATAAACAATTCAACATAAAATATCATAAGTTTAGAATTTGAGGGTGGGCACGTGCCCACCCTCTCCCAAGCATACATCCGCCCCTGATTGGAGCAGTGGTGAGGACAAAGGCTCTTTTAACTTCTCCCATGATGTCAAAGTTTATGTTTCTATCCATGGTATTGAGATGGTGAATCTCCCAAAAAGGTTGTTGGAGGGGTAATTGGGCGGGCCAGTAATTTGTAAACCCTCTGGCATAGAGCTTCTCTTTGATTGAATGATTGTCTATCAAAGATGGCAAATCTATGGAATCCACATTGATACTTCCGAGGAGACCAAGCCAAAGCATTAGGAGAGTGCTCCCATATTTGCCACAAGGTGTATAGTCCTCTACAACCTTAAGTATGAGATGTATAACGCTGATCAAGGATGGGTCTCGATGGAATTCAGGGCTGGCCGCTAAGCAGGTGCATGGGTAGGAGATTTGGAATTGGCTTTCTATTAATTCGACGGCACGCTTGATCTTTGCAAGAGAATAATATGGGAGCACTCTCCTAATGCTTTGGCTGCTTAGCAGCCGTTTCCATTAAGCATGCTGCCATTTAATCTGGCCGCTAAGCAGCTCCAAATTTCCTATCCGTCGGCACGCTTGATCTTTGCAATTCAAAGAAATTGCAAGTAGAAATTGCAACAGATTTAACTCGTGACTTTGTTTACATTGTTTTATATTATCTTTAACTTAACATAAATTTATATATGATAACCAGATGTTGACGGATTGAAATTTAATGTGTATATATACACCGGTCGGCCCCCAAAGAAAATTTTAATGTCAAATTTGGAAGTTATATTATCTTTACCTGATGGCGACTCTGGATCCTGACAATGGCAGCATGCTTTGGCTGCTTAGCTGTCAGATTAAATAAGAGAATAATAGGAAATTTGGAGCTGCTTAGCGGCCGTTTCCAAGATTAAATGACAGCATGCTTAATGTCAAGACCGGAAATGCAATATCATATTTTTTCAAATCCCTAAATTATTGAAAAAGTTCAATAAATAATTCGAAGGTAGATAGCAAAAAACAATTCAAGCTTTATCCTAATAAGAGAAAAAAACAAAAACTGGAAATATGAGAATATCACAATTAATGAAAAGAAAAATTATAGTTTGAAGAAATTGTTTCTAAGTAATTTTTGGTTAAGTGGTGTTTTGCTATTTTCATTATGTTTTCTACCTTTGACCTTTAATTACAAAAAATATATATACAATCAAATTTTCAAAAAATATGTTTTGAAACCTTTAAAACTCAACTTAATCAAAAAATAATTTTTTCTCTTGTGATTATTTCAGGTTGCTATGGAAACGTATTTTGTTAGCTTGCAGACTAACACGTGATGTGAAGGACTGGTAAGGTGAGATTCAGTGGGCTTCTACTCGTATTAGAGGCAAGTCGTTGATTTCCTTAATTCTTAGACTAGCATGTAATGCTTTTTGTTATACTATTTGGTGTGAGAGGAATGCCAGAATCTTTCAAGGAAAAATGCAAACTGTTGATCAGGCCTTTTCTAATATTCGTAATGTCATTAGATATAGGCTTAATGGTTTTTGTAATGTTGCTAAAGACCCTATTAATTTGTTCCTTTGTAATAGTTGGGGTCTCAATTTGAACTGGTAGTTGCTTTGCAACTTTATCTTTGTAATTGGTGCTTTTAGGGCAGTTCTTTTTCCTGCCTGCCGGATGAATACATATTTATCCAAAAAAATAATATTTTTTAAAAATTTAATTCTATATAATTTTTTTATTATTAAGAGTCAAGGTTAGGATTACTTTGACCAACCGAGGGGGTATTCACTTAGCTAAGTTCTTTTTTTTGTTTTGCCCAATTTACTTAGCTAATTTAGTTGAGATTTTCTTTCCACCATGTTTTGGCCTTTGATTTAGTATTAAAAATGAGTATCGAGTAATTTCACATTGACGTTGGTGTCCGAGTCAAGAATGGGATTCATGAGGCCATACAGTCGCGACTGGTGATAGATTTTGATGTACAAACCTCTGTTACCTAACCTAATTGTTGTTGTGTCATTTGGTGGCAACGATTTTTTTAACTTGAAGAAAATTACTTTTCAACTAGCAAACATTATGATTGCACAAGGTTAAACATGATAAATGTTTACCTGGGTCAATTCCATAGTTGATATAAATACATAATAATCTGAAGGTAGTTGGCCAAAAAACAATGAGAGGTTTTTCTTTAACCCAGGTTAGACAAAACAAAATCTTTAAGAGATGAGATGAGATGTTTCATATTATATATAAATAGATTACACTAAAGAATTGTTTGAACATCCCAGAGGGGATCAAAAGACATGTTCCAGCTAAATAGTGAATAGTGTTCATCACTAATCATCGTTCAAAGACTGAGCGGTATTGTCAGGATCCAGAGTCGCCATCAGATCCCTAACTGGTGCACGCAGCTGGCGCAGTCGATTGACAACATTGAGTGACTCCTCCAAAAGGATCTAAAAAAGGGGAAGGTATTCAAATAAGTTATGGCAAGAGAAAGAGATGCAGGTTCAAGATGAAGAAATTTTAAATAAGGTAGCATGAATTTAGTTGCTCACGCTGTTGTAGAGTTCATGCCTCATGTACATCTGATCATGACTTGCAAACCTGAGTGCCATTGACTCGCGGTTCACTAACTTGTTGACACTCTGCCCTTGATGCTGATCCATGAGTAATAGTTATTGGTTCTTCTGTCGAAAGAGGAGAGTATGAGTCAAGTTTACAAATTTCCCGTCTTGTTTTATAGAATTTTGTTTACAAACTTGCAAGATCATTGATTAAATTGTTTGCCTACAAACACAAAGTCTAAAATAGACCATTCTGTAATGAAATTCCCTCGTCAAAAAAAAAAGTTTTATAAATGGCCTCTTGTGGAAACAATTATCAATACACAAATTAACTGTAGTCAGTAATCAGATCACAAATTAACTGTAGTCTTACAAAGCAAAACCAATTCATACTCTTTGATTTAAGCTGATTAATAGACGAATAATTCAATATAGAACCCAAAGTTTGAAAAAACAATAATAAGAGTAACAATAAGGAATATGATAATAAGATGACTGGTAAGGAAAGTGGGGCAATATGAAATTCATTAAGCATGATACGAACAGAAAATATAGGCAGCCAAAGTTTAATAAGGCCAAGTACACAAAGAAAGCAATGTAGAGCTCAAATTTTTTAAGCACAAATTTTTTGAGGTTTGCGGTTGACATCATTCACAGAGAAATAAATCGACATAGTCGTAGCTAAAGAAGTTCACTGATGCGACTTTCAATCCAGTATACTGGAATTCGCAACTAGAGCCTAAGAAAGCTTCAAATAAACTGGCAACTGCTCACCAAGTAAATCAATGTCCATGTCGATATCAATTTCATTGTTCTACAGCAGACAACTTCATGTAGATGTAGATTTGAGCTTGCACATTCGTCAGGAGAATAACATATCAGGATTTGTCCTCCTCTAATTATTGCCAAAACAAACAGGCTAACAACATAAATCCAAACGATTTCTTCTATTTGCTCTAGTACATATAGATGGCTGCAGCACGGAAAGAAATAGATCATTAACTCCACTCATGTTTGAAGTCAAAATATCTAAGTGCTCTGTAACACAAAAATAGTTGAAACTGAATCAGACCACCCAAATCCTAGAAATACTTCCTCCGAAATCTAATTGGAATGACGTAAACCAAAGACTTGTCAAGCAAGACCAATCAATTAAACCAATCCCATAATACATACTCAATAGAATATATTAAAGCTCTACTGGCAGACTTCAATAATGATGCATAATGTTAGCATGGAATTAATAAATTGTCTTATTTGACGCTCTGATTGATGTTTTGGCAAGCCCATAAACATCGACCATACAAAACTAACTAACCTGTTGTTGATGCACCTGGTTCTTGTGTTCAAGAGATCAGTCACTATGTTGGTTAGTTGATATTTCCTTATTCTGAAAATAAGAACAACAATATTCATGAAGTCTACCAAAATTATCCTGCATGAAGATGACACTTGCATCAGGTTTTGCTGAAATAAGAAAGTAAGAAAAGGAGAATAATAGATAATCAACCATTCAAAAGTTAATACACTTTTGTTGCGACATGTGCAAGGACAACCTCCATGTGTTGCCAGAGTCGCATAAGATAAACAATGCAACTGCAAATGCTAGGAATGTTTTCTAACTTGTGAAATTCAGTTGAGGTATTTTAGAGATGATAATAATGACACAATTCCAGAACAGTTCAGAGCACTTCATATCAAGAAGCAACCACATACCTTGAAAGATTAGTAGCATATAATCACACATGTTTCCAAAGGTCAACTTGACATGTAGAGACTTAGAACAACTAACAAAGTCAAGCACATAAATTTTGGACGATAGTTAAAAAGGAGCTTTGACATACTGGAAAAGCAAGATCAGGCAAAGCCATCTGGTTGGCTCCAAACTTTGTAGACGAAAGGCCACCGGGATGATACTGCAGGAGAACAAATTCACCAAAATCAAACAGTTAAAATACTTTGTAAGTACAAAAGAAAAAAGCAAAGCAAATAAAAACTATGTAAAGTAAGTTGCTCACTTTTTCCATAAGATTATCCATATGGGTATGAGAACCAATTACAACAACATTCGCATGCAGATTCTCAACCTTACTCTTCAAGGCAGCATACATTTGTATTTCCACCCACAGACTTCTCTATGTCTTTCACAAACAAAATCAAGGGGCTGTTTTTGCTTTCATTCAATGCAACCTATATCAGTGATATAATTCAGAGTAAGTACTTATAAAGGGAACATGGTCAAGCATATCATGTATTGATCAACGATGAGTACCTCAAAGAGTTCATTAACAGCCAACTTGTCAACATCTTCACCACCAGAACCATCTAAGTGAACTGAGCTTGCTGTAGAGTGAAAAAATCATAGCAAGCAAAGTTAGGTATGAAGTGAAAACATAAAAGGTAAGATTAAATGACCCATCCTTAGGTAGAAGTTTCACTTGTACCAACTTCTCGAGCATCCCACTCATCTACTTTCTCTCATTAATGAACTCAAACTTTGGAACAGGTAAACCTCTGACTATCATTTGCAGTAACTCTCAATCTTGCTCAAAGTAAACTCATTTTAACAAAGCCATTGAATTACCCTTTTCATCTTCTAATCTTACAGAGTAACTATATATCAGTTTTTAATTAATTTTCTGACCAGAAAAACAGAAGTCAATGATCTAAACACCAAAAAGCTCAATAAACGCACATCTGGCACAAGTTCAACAAAATCACGAAAAATAAACGCCATTAAAATCCTGTTAGTTCTTCTTTTCCCCCTTCTTTCAGAAGCAAAAATAGTTAGAAACCATATCATAAGTAGCATAAGTACTAAATATATTAGTAGGCTATACCAAAGAGAAGCGGCCAATATCTGACAATACACAAACCTAAATAGATAACTTAAGGTGACTATAGAAAGTTGACCTAATATCCCCACCAAAAATGTAGTCTTCAAGGAAAATTGTTGGCACTCACAAAGTCCATGTCTTGTTGGAAAAGGATGGAATCAGAACAGCAACAATCCGTGACAGAGTTACCTTTAAGAAAGTTAACAAAAATTCTTAAACAGACCAAAAAAAGATCACTTTTCTTTGACTTCATAAGGATAACATCAAACAGATTGAGAGCAAGGAAGGTTAGAAAGTTCTAACTTCAAAATCACAAAAGAAAGTAAAATAACCCTTCCTCAGTCGAAAAAATTGAAAGAGCTAGGAGCAGTGACTCTGAATTTCAAAGACAATAAAGAGAGCCAGAACCCTCGTTCCTTAGATGAAATCCCATACTAGATACATGGTTCTAAAAAGAGGGAAAAAATAATCCACCGCCTTTCTAATTAAAACATCGTAATCCTTTTAAGCGGCCCTTGAGTTCCTATATAACAACAGAACACTAAGCGCTACAAAGCACAATCCTTTAGAAAACCACACCAGTAACATAAACCTCATTTCCATGTTTGCATTTTAAGTTGAACCAAGAAGATAGTCCTACATTCTGCATGGCATAGTCTTTATAGTTCATTCACTTTCAACATTTCTCATGAGACAATCATTTTACAGTGTATGCTCTCACATTCCATTGTCTTACGTTGCCTCTGTTTCCTACCCTAATTACAAATTCTAAAGTTTAACTAATTGGAGTCAAATGGATATCAATCTGATCTTAGCTATGAATCTAATATCTCTGGGTTTGAAAAAATCCCAAATGCCAAACAAATTAAGTTTAAAACAGCAATTTATAATCCTGAAGCAAAATCTCAACCTAAAAGACAAACACAGATAATTTAAATACAAATTTTGTTCAGGAGCTAAGCAATGAAAGATCCAAATTATCTGAAGAAGGCAAACCTTGATTAGCTTTCCTTCCCCTCGCAAGAATCGTGCTGAAAAGTCAACTTGAGCGTATTTCCAGCAATTGCTACAGGCCTACAGGTTCGATCAGCTAAAAGGAAAAACTTGAAAATTAGGACAGATCGAATTAAAGATAATTGGAACTAAAAAAAAGGTGATATTTATACCCAACATAAGGAGAGAAATTTGAAAATGAGAAGCTCGTTAGGGTTTTTTCTTAGCTTTTTTATTCGTTAATTGAAGTGAAAGTGAGAGATTGCTTTGGTTAAACAAAATGGAATCTTTTGAATCTATTAAGAGGAAGTAAAAAAATTGTATTTCAATTTTCAAGAGGGAAACAATATTTCTTGCAACGGAATAATAAATAAATAAAAGCTCATGAGCATATGAAAAGATAAAGAGTGAGAGAAGACTGCTTAAAGAAGCTGGAAGGTTATTAATTTGATACAAATAATAACAGTACAGTTTGAAATTACCGTATAGGTTATTATCCCCATGCCAGAGCCTTCCAACAACCTTCCCATGTAAAGAAACGATAAAATCTGCAAAATCCAGCAAGCTTTGTTGTAAGTTTGAAGGATCAAGTTAACTCCAAATCCCATCTCATCTGCATGAGAAATTCACCTCAATGCAATATACCTTTGGCATATCATGGTTTGACTTCAACTATTCATCAGTTTTGTGTTTGTATTCTCACACAATCTAAATAATACTACATCTTAAGAAATTAAAAAATGCCAATAAAGAAAAAATATTGAAATTAGTAAATTCAAGAGCGAAAAAATTAGAAAGTTTTAACTTCAACAGATTGAGAAGAAGGAAGATTAGAAAGTTTTAACATCAAAATCACAAAAGAGAGAAAAAATTACCTAATAAAATAATTGCAGTTAAAGAAAGTCACCCCATAACCAAACTTACCATCTCCTGTAAATGAGGCTCCATTACAATATTTCCGCCTCACATGCTGCAGTGCCAAAAAAAAACAATATCAGAGCTCACCAAGAGTTAAGCACTCAATTTAACTAAAGCATTAGTGTGTATATAAGTTAGGATCTTGTGTAAGAAAGTGAAGCCTGCAAGAAAGTCAGCCTAACCTTACCTTCATGAATGAGTAGTTTAAGTGGTGAAGCCTGCAAGAAGGTTGAAGAGGAACCATGAATCTGCAAACATATCCATGATCTAAACAACAGTTTATGGGATAGTTATTCACTTTCTCCAGATTCTATCACCATACACACAATTCAACTTAGTACAAAGAAATATACTTTTAGACCATGGATCTAAAGAACAATAAATGATCCAACGATGGCACAAATCAAGGTCCCCATTCATATTCATTATAAACCAAGGTCAGTTCCCAAGCAAGGAAAGATGGTCCGAACCCAAAAGATAAGAAGATCATGGTTGACAGTAAAGAATAGAAAAAGAACATCAGAAAACAAAAAGAAGAAACAAAAAGAAAGGCATACCAACACATAGCTTTTAACCTGGCAATTTGGAAACAATATTTTCTGTCTCTTTCTATCCAGCCAATGCAATGGCCAATGGGTCATCTTTAATCACCGAAATAAAGGTCATTTATCCGGGCCTTATTTTCCCTTAAGGTTTTTTAGCTTAAAATGAAGCTAGTATTTTTAGATGGAATAAAAAAACCATCAAGTTTTTAAGATGGGATTACCTCAACAAACGTCAAAGCTCAGACCAACATAAAGCAACTGAACAGACAAAGAAATTAACAATCAGGAAAAAAACTAAAAAAGTTAGCAACACTCGAGCAGTGAAAGACCATAGCATCGAACAAAACCAATCGGACATCAACAAAATTAACCACAGCCTAAGAAAGACCACGACTCACAGGTAAAAAAGCAAACACTTGGTCTGCAAACCTGCAAGAAGGGCTGTCTTGAAGAACATGATAAAAAAGAAATAACAAACAATAAACTGGTATCAAGCTAATAAAAACAAATCTCCATATGAAAAATGGCAAATAATCAGACTAATTACCTCAGCTCTCAGGTCTGTTTCGTTATTTCGTTGCTCAAAATGGAATGTCCACTACTCTGAACCTGAAACCAAAGAAAGAAACAGCTCCTTGATTAGCATCATATACTGTTTTCACTTTCCAAGCACATATGGATAAAAAAAGATGTGGTCCTATAGCAGGCATTTAAAAAAAATGTCATAAAATTTATATTTGAAGTTGGAACCTGCTTAAGAAATGAGTAACATTGCTAATGACTTAAACTCAGTCAATGCAATTTTCTTTCTTTGACCAAAGTCAGTGCAAGTTTTTAAAAAGTTCCATTCTGACACATCAATATCAAACACTTGAAAAAATTGTTAAATCAAGTTCAAGCAGTGGTGAGCACTCATAGCATAGATAAAGGCAAAAGAATGCTTATAATGATTTGAGGAATTTACGGATAACAACCATGAACATCCAGCAGCAAGAAGATGGTCACTACAACAAACAACATGAAAGGGCTACACCTCCAAGCAATTAAAAGACACGGGAGAAACAGATTAATGGCAAAGATTCCTATTTATATAAGGAGCTCAAATGAGGAAAAGACATAGCAAACAATTACGTTAGAAATAGTAGCAATCACAATGGAGAATCGAATGATCATATAAAAATTTCGATTAGTAAATCCCAATTTTAAACAGAACAAAATCAATATAACAGAACAAAGCCAGAGGATAACATGACCAAACATAGAAGCCAAGAGTAAATGACAGGAATCAAGTAGTTCATACTTATACTTTCTACGCTACCAAATGGAAAATAAAATCATGAATGAAGCTAATAGAAATGGTAGCTTACCTTCAATCACTTGGAATATTGAAGAACAATTTTTGGAAAAAAAAAAAAAAAAAAGGAAAACCCACAGATTATCAACAACAATTGTAAAACACACAAACACTATAGAATAATGAAATGCTATAATCAAATAATAAATGCAGCAAAGTAGAAAAGGAAACTTGCCTTTTATAACCGGATGCAATAGCAATAGCAATAGCATTGCCTGACTTCAATGGATTGAGAGATAACTCAAGAGAATAACCGGATGCAATAGCAATAGCATTGAATAAACACCATAACTGACTAATAAGCACAGACTAAACCCCAACAACAAATATTAAAAATAGTGAGGAAAGAGAAGAGAAAACAGGATGGAGAAAGAGACCTGGAGAGGGAGATCGACTTCAAAGAGGAGACAAGAAAACCCTAAGAAACAAAATGGGCAAGGAAAACAGAGGGGAAAAAACCCACGACACAAGAGAACCAAGAAATGAAATACAGAACAAAGAAGAAACCAGAGCAAGACGGCAAAAAGGAACAAAGCGGCAACCGAAAAGGGCTCGAGAAAATCCAAACCAAAAGAGAAAACAAAAAATAAAGGGGAAAAAAACCGAAGACACGATTGGGACAACCAAAAGGTTTAAGGCGTTGATAGAACAATAACAAACAAAGAGAAATGGAGGCGCAAAATCGGGTTAGACAGTCAAAAAGTAGTTGGAATCGTGGGCAGCCAGGGTACCCGGTAAGCGAAGACGGGTTGGGATGATTTAGAGAAGGGTAAACCCGGACACCTGCCCAATTCCAATTGGTAGAAGGGTCAAATAGTACGGGTTAAATTCCAATTTTTGCACTGTTCATTTGATTTAGTGGATTCAAGGATCCATCTATTAGTGTATTCATAGATTCTTAGATCTTAGATATGGGCTGAGTATATTCCCATATAAATAATCCAAAAATCTTCAACTTCAGGGCTTCTTTTGGGCTTGGCTTCAATCTTTTGCAAATAACCTCCAAATCTTCAATTTTTACTTCTTGAATAAATTCTTCAATAGTCTTCAAATCTTCAAAATATCTTCAAGAAATCTTCAAAACACGAACTTCGCATCTTCAAATCTTCATTCCAAATGGCTAAGTCCATGGTTGAGTAAAAAGTCTCCAAAATAGCTCCAAAAAGAGTGAAAAACAATAAGTTTTCACTTTTCTTGTCTTCAAGACCTAAAAACACAAATACTAGCAAAATAGGTTATAAGAACATGCATAATTATACCTTGATCATAATTTCCCCCACACTAAATCTTTGCTAGTCCCAACAAACTAGTGTAGATAAACAAAAATTAAGATTTAAGATAGTAAGTTTTATTCAAATCTTTTGAAAAACTTTGAATCACATACATATATCAAGGATCAATTCAATTATGAAATCAGAATAACAATGAATATTAAGAGTATCCAATCCAATAGATCAAGATATAGCAAGCATCCTCATTCTTAAGTAACCATAATCAAAGTAGCTCTAATCACTTATCATTTATCATAACTATAACTACTTCTTCCTATAAGCTTATGTCTTCACCTTTATCTCCACTGCTCAAATGATTGCATATCATGAATACAAATCAAGAATTTTGCATGGTTTATAATGATTTTCAAAGGGTAATTTATTTAGAAAAGTGAGGTTACTAACCTCAAAGCGTTCATGCTTAGGGGTTACTGATCAGACCAAAATTATGCATCTTTTTATGGTCATTTTCCTATGCTTTTTGGGTATTTTATGCTTGATTATGCGTTATATTTGGTATATTTGTGTTTATAGGTGTTGAAGGGAAGAAAAGTGCAAAATCACCAATTTTGTGCCTTTTTTGAGCCTTTTTGGATGATTATTTACACAAATATTTTCCAAGGACAATTTGGATGAAGAATGGAGCCAATATGATCGTGATTAAAGAGCTTGAAGACTCAATTTTATCATCATAAGGTTAATTTTCAAGAGTTTGAAGCAAAGGAGAAAAGTTGAATTTCAAGGCAAGAAGACATGTCAAGAGGCGTCGTAGCACTGGAGCACATGGGGCGCGAGGCAAACCACATGGGGCGCCAAGCATGCCGCATGGGCGCCCAGCGCCAGTCGGGAGCGTCACCCAGCACACATATGGGCGCAGGCGACCTAGGGCCTGAGGCCAACGCTCTGGGCGCAAAAGCCAACGACATGGGCGCCCAGGGGGAGTCGGGGCCAGAACCCGCGCGCGCCACCCAGCAGGCATGCGTGTCTTCACCTTGAAGCCTCTTCACTTGTTTCCAGATTTGGCGACCCTTCTGTATTTTGGCCATAACTTTTGGTCCAGAATTCCGAATGAGGCAAATGAGTAGGCATTGGAAAGGTACCTCCAAGATCTACAACTTTCGTGTTTTGGTCGAAATCCAGTTTTGCCGTTATCGTGGACGAAAATGCCCCTGAAGTTTCTACAGACATGCTGGACCTAGAAAAGCCCATGAAATCAAGCCCAAATTGATATGCTTAGCCTAAATTGGGTATTTGAAGATAGCCCAGACCTAGAGGACGAAATTCCACCCAATTGAAGATGTTTTAATGAGCTTAAAAGTCTATTTTGTCCTAGGTTAAATTTGCCCTAAGTCTCTAGTATAAATATACACCCTTTCTCTTCAAAATTAGGTTAGACAATTTGGAGAACAAGAGAAGAGGCTGCCGTCCAGACCTACTTTGCTAAGTTTTCTATTCCTTTTCTTTGTTATTTGTTTGGTCACTCAAATCATGAGTGGCTAATCCCTTAATTTCTCCAATTTAGAATTTAATCGATCTCTTGACTTTTATTATGGGGAGATTTTGCACTTATCTATGAAATTTTTATTGGGTATTTCTTAAATCTCTTTTTGAATTGCATGTGTACTTGTTTTGATGGATTGGAGACGTCACTTTCTTAATAAATTAAGTTTACATTAGCTAAATCAATTCTAGTGAGATAACTAGTAACTAGGTTGATTATTTGGTAGTAATTGGTTGAGAATTAATCGTTCTCTTCAAGAGATTTTAAAAATCAAAAGTGATTTGTATGTGATATTCTTATTACTTTTGTGTTTGTTAATAATTACTATGCTTAATGCTTTATTCTTAATGGATCTTAAGCCATGATGGTAAAGTGATATTTTGAATAAAATGAGTTAATCGCTGTGATATATGGGTTAATTCATCTAAGGTAATTACTAGATTTAATATATAATGCATGAATGTACTAATAATTACAAATAATTTTTTTTGGCACCAAACAATTACAAATAATTTAGGAGGTGTTTATGTTTGGATATGTTCAAATTTTAGAGCAAATTCAATTTTTTTTTTACCAATTGCTCATTTAAGGATCTAGGATTTGTGAAAATGCTAATTTAAGGTCTATAAATATAACATTAGTATAGATGTAGATAATCTATAATAAAAATTATAAGACAAAAGTTTTATTGACATATTGAGATTTAACTAAAAAAGGAGGTTATCTAAAAAAAACTAAAAAGGGAGGAAATTTATATAACTAGTATACTATATTTCTTAATAAATTTAAACAGAGGCCAAAACAGAGAACTTGATAATGAACTATATTTAGTGGCATACGGAAATATGTTACAATCAAACAATAAAAAAAGTTTAAACAAAACCCACTAGATACCAAATACTCAATTGATACAAAAAAGGTCCACAAGCACAATTTAGTTTTACTCAATGTAGTTGTTAAAAAAAGACTCGCCAGAGCTTGTATAGAAACAGGGGGAATTGCAAGTTTGCAATTCTCCGTATCCATATAGTTCTGTCAATAGACAAAAAAAGAAAAAAAAGAAAAAAAAAGATGATACCAAAAAATCAAATTAAGACATTAATTAATAAGCATTTAGGTTCTTAAAGTTAAGAATTAAGATTATTTTAAAATTACTAACCTCTGCATGTTGAATACAATCCTAGTTTCTCCTCCCTCCAAATCTACGAATAACTTTCTCTTGCCAATCGCTCTCGATCTTTCCAACAATCCACCATGGCCTTGCAGTTGTGAATACTATATATCCCATGCTCAATCCCAACACTGTTCCACATCCGTACCCCATCGCTGCAACTTTCCAAATGAATGATATTCTTGAATCATCATCATCGTCTTGATCAGCAAAGCTTGATGGAGGTGGTTCTGGAATTCTATGGCATTTATTTGACAATGGACAACCCCACAACCCAGGGTTTCCAATGTAAGAATCATCGTCGAAAGTATTGAACTGCTCCCCTTTGGGTATGGCTCCGACAAGATTGTTTTGCAACAAGTTTAACACTTCAAGAAATGTCAGGTTTGTCAATTCAAGAGGAGTTTTGCCACCAAGCTTAGACGAGAGATCTAATGATTCGAGCACTTTCATATTCCCCATTAATGGTGGGATGGAACCTGTTAACTTGGTATAAGTGAGGTTCAACACAAGAAGTGAACCAAGTTCCCCAACTACCTCCGGGATTTTCCCGAAGAATTGATTGTTTGAAAAATCTATGATTGTGAAACCTGGTAATGTACTTCCTACTTGTAGCTCTATCTCTAACATTTTCATCACGACTTTCAATGAAGCATCATATCTTTCATTACACATCCTGCCATATGAAATATAATGTTCACCACATTCCTTTCTTGCATATCCAAGTTTCATTGCGGCCAGATTTCGGAAGAGCTTTGTTGGCAATTTCCCATTGAATACATTTTGAGAAAGATCAATTATTTCCGAAGTTGGAAAGGAAGATGGTAGTATGTCATTTACTCATTTTCCAAGGGACCATGAAATCTATTAGATCGTAGCACAAGAACTTGTAGCTTTGGAAGTCTACCTAACCAATAGGGAAAGGTGTCGTTTAACTTGTTTGCTACATTTAAAAATCTCAAAAAGGAACAATTAACCAAGGATCGTGGCAATATCCCTTCCAATTGATTGTCGTTAAGTGCCAGACTTCTTATCTAACACTCTCTCGAAAGCAGGGATCGTGCCACTCAAGTTGTTCATAGACAAGTCGAGAATTGCAAGTGAACTCAAATTGCAAATCAAGGTAGGAATTTTCTCTGTCAGACTATTATTCGACATATATAATTCTACCAATGAAGGTGGTGGGGCCAAAAGTGGCCCATGGAGTTGATTTGAACGAAGATCAAGAGTCTCAAGAGAATTCTGCCCTGGATATTGCTCTAAACTAGTCAATGAGTTGTAAGAAAGGTTTAAATTGGTCAATTGCTCCGTGAGGTTAAATATTGTTGATGGAATTGGACCTCTGAAATCTGAACTTATCAAATCCAAAGAACCAGCTAGTTTCTTTAGGCTTCCGAAAACATCAGGAATCTCACCTTCAAAACTGTTACCTACTAAATTTAAAGTAACAATTTTTGTGAGATTTCCTAGAGATGCAGGGAGTGATCCTCTAAAATTACAACCTGAAAGATCTAACAACTCAAGTGGACTACTCCAATTTGATTTCGGGAGATAACCGGTGATGCCATCGTTTGAGCTTAAATCAAGAGATTGGAGGTATTGGAAATGGAAAACTTCACTTGGGAGTTCCCCATGTAGTTGACAGGAGCTTAGACTTAAATGCTTCAGACACGAAGTCAAGTTCAACAAGGAAGAAGGTGGAACACTAGACATATTTACAGTGTCAAAGAAAAGATTTCTTAATTTGGATACGTTACGCACAAGCATGGCAGAACTATACTTGTCAATTGTCAAATAATTATCAGAAAGATCAAGTGAAAGCATGTTTGACAGAAGAGAGATTTCAGATGGGATTGAGCCAGAGAATGAATTAGAAGTGAGATTAAGGTGTGTCAAACTCACTAACCGACTAAATAACAAGGATGGCAAAGGGCCATTGAATCCATTGTAAGAAACGTCGAGGCGCCAGAGATGTTGAGGCAGGAAAGAGGCTGTTTTTTGCAGAGAGAGTGCCACTGAGCAAAGAGCAACTGAGGTCGAGGGCAATGACATGAGCAGTCGCGTTGTTGCAAGTTTCATTCCAAGACTTGGTCTTGAGATATTGAGTATCACAAGATGAATATTGAGTAGAATAAAGAGAAAGGGTGCTCTTAAATTGGAGCAAGGCTGAGCTCTCTTTTGGGTGGCATAAAGGAACTGAATTGAGAGAAGAGGAAGAAAGATTGACATGAAAATAAAACAGCAATAGCACCAAGAGGGTTTGTGTTCCCATTTCTTATGATACAGAAACAAGCCTAGGTTGAGACTTGAGAGGGAAAAAAAAGTTTGGTATTACAATTATGGGAAGTGAATTTATACTACTACTGTTTTATTGTCAGCAAAAAGCCTTAAGCCAATTGGCAATCTAAATTGTATTTTAATGTTCATACGTTTGATTCAAAATTTTAGGCCGAATTGTCTATTTCACTACTAGTACGTCTTTCACTCGACGGTCGACGACACCCAATCATGAAAAGGCTTGTTTGGCTGTTTCCCAAGTGCTGGGCTTGCTCACAAAACCAACAAAACATGTTTTGTTGCAAGTGGGACTGTGGGAGCACAAGCGGTCGAAGCTTAGACAAAGGAAGATGAAAGGAAAAGAATAAGGACAAAAAATAATAGCAGGAGGGCTTTTAGAAAAAAGCAAATAAATCAAAAATAGATTAAATTTCGTGACATTTTTATATGAAAAAAAAAAATGAACTTCCTCCCCTTCCTTGGAAAATCATCTTAGTTCCTTGTCTTAATTGATTAATTCATTACTTAACTTGCCATATTTTCCTAACACCTCCTATATAGGTCGCAATCAGGTTGATTAATATTTGACAAACTCAATGTAAAATATATATAGAATTCAAACCGGGAACAAAGAATGAGTTAATGCTCTACTAAAGCCATACGGCTGTCGTTTGAAAACTTATTTCTTAAACTCGAATTAGTACTATTGCCAAAAAGAAATTGTAATTAGTACTATAAGTCTGTTTTGAAACTTGTGGCATGCCTTGCCTTTGAATTATGGCAGCTGTAAAATTGAGATTAAAAAGGTGTGTTTTTTTCTATTGAATATAATCAGGGATATATACATCATATACAATGCGACCTAGGCCTAAGCCTTATTTACAAACATGGCTTATCCCAACAGTACTATAAATCACATTCCGATACTCCCCTCAAGTTAGAGCATGGAGATCAGTAGTGCCCAACTTGCGAAGTAAGAATTGAAAGTCATCATTACCTAAAGCTTTGGTGAATAAATCAGCAACTTGATCCTTGGAGGTGACATAACAAGTGCAGATATCTCCAACAAGAACATGATCACGAACAAAATGGCAATCCACTTCCACATGCTTGGTACGTTCTCGAAACACAGGATTGTTGGCAATGTGTAAGGCTGCCTGATTATCACAAAACAATGACATAGGTGCTTGATGGTTAATTGTAAGGTCTGCTAATAAAACTCGCAACCATAACAATTCCGTAACTGTGAGTGGCATTGATCTATATTCAGCTTCTGCAGAGGATCTAGCAACTGTGGTCTGTTTCTTGGTTTTCCAAACAATAGGAGCTTTACCAAGCATAATAAAAAAACCACTTGTAGAACGACGGCTAGCTCCACATCCTTCCCAATCAGCATCACAAAAAGCAGTTAAATGAAAATTATTTGTTTCCGGAAAGAACAATCCTTGTCCAGGATAAGACTTTATGTATCGAAGGATTCTTAAGGCTGCATCCATGTGTGCTTTCCGAGGTGCTTGCATGAATTGGCTCAACAAATTGACAGAATATGTAATGTCAGGACGAGTAATTGTTAAATAAATTAATCGTCCAACTAACCGGCTATAAGACTCTAGATCATTCAACAAGGAGCTATCATCTAACATCAATTGTTGTTGTTGAGCCATGGGAAAAGACACTGGTCGAGAACCAAGCATTCCCGAATCAACGAGTATGTCAAGAGCATATTTCGCTGTGTAAGAAATATGCCTGTAGGTGACCGTGCCACTTCAAGTCCAAGAAGATACTTGAGATTACCCAAGTCTTTAACATGAAAGCATGTTTGTAAGTAATTTTTGAACCTGTAACTCAATGAAGAATCATTTCCGGCAATGATCAAATCATCAACATAAACTAGAACAACAAGTATTGATGATCCCTTTTTTGGGATGAATAAGGAATGATCTGCGTGAGATTGATGAAAGCCATATTGAAGAAGAGCTGAAGTAAGTTTTGCAAACCATTTCCTAGAAGCTTGTTTCAAGCCATAAAGAGACTTCCTCAAGCGACATACTCGATTGTCACTTGGATTAGTGAACCCCGGTGGTGGAGTCATGTATACTTCATGCAGGTCACCATGTAAAAATGCATTGTTCACATCCATTTGGGTCAAACACCAATTCCTTGCTGAAGCAACCGCAAGTAAACAACGCACGGTGGTTAATTTTGCAATGGGCGCAAAGGTCTCATTATAATCAATTCCTTCAACTTGAGTATAATCCTTTGCAACCAATTCCATCAGCTTTAAACTTGATTTTATAAACCCATTTACAACCTATGAGTTTCTTTCCAGAAGGCAATGACCACAAGTCCCAGGTGTGGTTTCTTTTCAATTCTTGGATTTCTTCCATCATAGCCTGCTGCCATTTTGAATCATTCTTAGCCTGAAAATAAGACTTAGGTTCCTCAAGGGTGTTAATGAAGGCAACAAAAACTTTATGAGAGTCATGAAAACGAGAATTGGACAAGTAGTTAGAGATAGGATATGCCTTACCAGAAGAAACTGTATTGGAAGTAGGTTGGATGGTTTGCACTACCCCTGGAGCTTCAACTTCATAATCCTGCAAATAAGGTGGAGTACATCTTGCCCGTATAGGTCGAGTGGGTAATTCCACTGCATCATTAGGCACGTTACTAATAGCGTGTGTGTTATCTGGTGGGTTCTCTACTGGCTTGTTTTGTACATTTTGATCAACCAAAACAAGTGGATGATCATCTTCAACAAAATTTAGACCATTAGGAGTATGATTTTGCGAAGACTCTTTGATGGGTTCATTAAAAGGGAAGACATGTTCATGAAACACAACATCTCTAGAGACCAAGATTTTATGAGACTCTAAATCATATACCCGATATCCTTTTTTACGTAGAGGATAACCAATGAATACACAACGATGTGCACGAGAAGAAAATTTTATCTCTTGACCTGTTAATGTCATGCACATAACAAAGATAACCAAAAACACATAACCGGTCATACTTAGGTGATTTATTGAATAAGGCTTCATATGGTGTTTTTCCCAGTAATTTTGGTGTAGGTGTGATGATGATAAGATAAGCAGCAGTAAGAACACACTCACCCCAAAAATGAATGGGAAGATTGGCTTCAAAATGAAGAGCTCTAGCGGCTTCTAAAAGATGTCTATGTTTGCGTTCCACCACCCCATTTTGTTGTGGAGTATCTTTGGAAGAAGTTTCATGGAAGATCCCTTTTTCCTCCAAGAAGGTTTTCATAGGTCCTTCCACTATTTCATGTGTATTATCACTTCGAAGCCTTTTGATTGTGGTGTGATATTGGTTTTGAGCTAAGGCATGGAAGGTTTGGAAGCAATGACAGATATCAGATTTATTTTTCATCAGGTATACCCAAGTACACCGAGTGCAGTCATCCACCAAGGTCAAGAAGTAACGTGCACCAGAATCAGATGGGTGTCGACAAGGACCCCAAATGTCACAATGAATTAACTCAAAAGGAACTTGAGATGTACTATTACTCACTGAAAAAGGCAAACGAGTTTGTTTTGCTCTATGACAAGAATGACAACATTCATCATGTGATTGAAAAGAAAATTTTGATAATTGAGGAATCATAGATAAACGTTGAAAGGAACAATGACCAAGTCTATTATACCAAAGTTTCATTGACCTCCTAACATTATTGCAAGAAGCTAACGGAAGATGAAATCCCCCGAAGTAGTACAACCCATCTCTTTCTTTACCCACTCCAATCAGAGTCTTCGTAGCAAGGTCCTGTAACACACAAAAGGTAGGAAAGAATAAGGCTACACAGTTTAAGGCTTTTGTAAATTTACTGATGGAAATTAAATTGCATGTGAAAGATGGAACATATAACACATTATCAAGTCTTCATTTGTCATTAAAGTGGAGAGTTCCATGGGATTCAACATGTAATTGATGGCCGTTTGGAAAACTGATGGGAACTTTAGGATTTAATGGCTGCGAATTCATCAAGCTGGCATTAGTGCAGAACAAATGGTCTGAGGCTCCAGAATCTAAAATCCAATCAGAGGAAATATTACAAACTGAAACTTTACCGACAAAATTAGTTGATGCGCTCAGCTTCATTTCAGAGCCAAGAAAGGAAAACAGCTGTGTAATTTGCTCATGTATTAATCCAAGGAATTCGTTGTTTGTGCCATCCATAACTTGTTCCTTAGAACTAGAACCTCCCCCTGAAGTTGCAGTGTACGTTGCCCCTTGTCGACGTCCCCCACAACCTCTTCCTCTATTACCCCTTGTACCCCAATCAGCTGGATAGCCAATCAGTTCATAGCACCTTTCTTTGAGATGCCCAAGTTTACCACAATGTCCACATATAGGTTTGTCACTCTCTTCTTTATTAATGACTCTTGTTTGCTGTGATGGTTGATTAATCTTTGGTGAAGGTTTGTGACCTAGTTTCATTGCAAATGTTGCTGCTTCAATAGGAACTCTACTACCAGGGGCGGATCCAAGATTATTGGCTTGGGGGGCGTGCAAAATAAAATTCTTTTGGCACATAGGAGGAAAAGGAGGTTTTAGATACATTTTTCGAATGAATTAAGTAATTAATCTTTAACTATTTAGGGAGTCAAGATTCTAGAATCAACAATTTAAATAATGTGTGAGAGATGATTTGTTCTAAATAAATTTGAACATATAATGAAGCCAACAAACTTTCAATTTTAAATAATTTTTTTAAGTACAAAGTGTAATCTAATATTTATGTTTTAAAGAATTTAAAATAATGATTTCTTCAATATATATATATATATATATATATATATGATAAATAGAATACACATAAAAGAAAATTTGCATATTTATATGCAAAAAATAGCATTTAATATTTTATATATGTGTTCTTTTATTACATTTGATTTGATGCATTAATTCATTTTAATATATTTATTAAATATACAAAATGATAAACCCTATTAAAAGAAGTAAGATTTTAAGGAATGAATTACTTACTTAACTAAAATATAAAAACCAAATGCTATATTCTTCCATATAATCAAAGATAATTTTTTTTTTTAGATATATAGTCAAGATAATTGAAATAAAATAGAATAAAACTAAATATATGATATACAAATGAATTAACTTGTATAGAACACTAAATTGGTAACATTAGAGGGACCATAACATAAAATTTTGGGGGGGCCAAACTCAAATATTCCCATTATTTGGGCAATATTTTACTTACACCATAAAAGACTTTCAAGAGGTGTCGTAACGTCCGGGTCTTAACCTAGGTGTGATTAGCCACCTATCAGATTATTAAGTCTAATGTTAACCTAAGCTTAGCAAAGGCAACACTAAACCTAATAAACGGTCTTCTAACCAGAGACTTAAAGGTTCGGGAGTCGGGTACGCGTGGGGAAGGATTAGCACCCCCACGATGCCCGTCAAAAGACGACACTAACTAGTTTAGAATTCACTGTGGGTTTCCATTTTGGTTGTCTTCATTCCTAAATGTTTTCATGCCCTTAAGAAATTTTATTATTTTTTGAAATTAAGCAAAATAAACAAGCAAAAACAAGTTTTGGATTTTGAAATAGGATTGTTGGGAACTTTCTCGTTTATTATTTGTTCTCTTTTTGGGTTCCTCATGGGAGGATTTTCTTTAAAACTTACCGTTAAAACGACTCCATTTGAAAAATGCTGTTTGAATATTTGAAAACTTGATGGGAACTTTCCCACTTTAAAAAGAGCTAAATTGAATGCTTTGAAAACTTTGAATGAAATCCCTTTTTTTCTTTAATCTTGATTTGATCTTTTTTGGATTTTTGGAAAACCTTTTTATTAAATTTTGAAAGACTCATTTTTTCCTTTTTGATTTTTTTTTATTTTGGAAAACTAAAAGAGAACAATTCCCGAGCACAAACTCTTTTTTTTTTTTAATTCTGAAGAAAATGGATTTATTCTATTTCATTTTCAATTTCCATTTTTTTGGATTTTCTTTAACTATTAATTGAAATTACTAAGTTCAAACCTTAAATGCATGAATGCACATGATGCATGTTTTCCGATTGAAGATTTATTACCCATCAATTATACGAGGAAAGCCTTTGGCCGCCTCCCAATAAATGGTAAACAACCTTAGAAATTTCCAAACCTCCGGGAGAAGGCGAGCAAACTCAGACACGTATGAATGAGCCACCCACCTTTCCCATCACGAGAGTCATTTTAATTTTAGTCTCATGATCTTGGCAACAACCATATAAGTACGGAATTTAAATATGGATGCATATGAGGCTATTCCTAAGTTCTAAATTTATATTCATCTATTTAATGGGAAAATGCCTATATTGGATTATACTTAGACTCAAAATAACCTCAAGGTCCTAATTCATTAAGGCCCAAATGTAACACATAGGAAGTACAAGCCCAAACCACATACAACACCCAAAAATTTGTTCAAAAAGGCCCAAACTAGCATACAAAACCCAACAGAAAATACTAAGACAAAACAAGTTAAATAAATAGTCCCAGTCTAAGAAAAACAACTCATATAGAAGCTTAAACCTAATACTAAAGCCCAAGTAGTCTTGTCCAAATGCCAGTTATTTCCCAAAAATTTTGTTATCCTAAAAAGGCCCAAAATAATTTATGTTAATCTCTAATCACCTTTCATTCATTTCATTTTTTAATCCCAAAATTAATTCTTTTAATCCCTATCCTATTTTAGCCCATAACATTCTCTTTTTATTTTCCAAAATTTTGTTTGTTACTTATCTTCCTAAAACTAAAGCTTTTGACTAATTATCCGTAATTACTACCTTAAATCTTACCCCCTAATTCTTTCAACTTTCCTTATACATACATACTAGTTCCAAGGGTCAAAAAACCTTATCTTTTTTTTTCTTCATGTACCGTAATTACTAGGTTCAAATTCTAGGGATTCCAAAGCTAACAAACCATAATTTTCATTAATTCCTATGATATAGTTACTTAAAAAAGAAAGCTGCTTTATTGCAAAATTAATCCTAAATATATAAATCATTAGCGACCTTACCAATTAAACCAGGGATCTAATCGAATGACTACTAAGGTCCGGTCCTCAATCAATACGAACCTAAAGATTTTAGGGACTAAATCGCATGACTAACTAAAGCTTGACCTTAAATAATAGACTAAACCCATATACACATCATGCATATATATACTAACGTTGAAACAGGAAAATTAAAACCCTAGATCTACTTTCCCTCACCTTCTCTCTCTTCCCCCACCGGAGATCCCTTTCACGGTGGCGCCGCCGTCGCCGGAGTGTCCTTTGATGCCAACGAAGTGCAGATCGGCTCGCCTCCTTCACCCGGTCCCGGATCTGGCACCAGCTTCACCAACAGCCGCTTCTAACCACCATGAGCAACCCTAACCTGACTCAAACTTGCGGTACTCCGATCTCCTTCAACCACCGTTCGACATTTCTAATTTTCAGGTCTATTGCTTCTCACTTCCCTCTCATTTCTTATTGAAACAATTTCAAAAAATAAAACCCAAAATTCAAAAGCCCTGAATCATAACTTAAGAACCCTAATATTTCTGTTTTTGATGATTTTTGAAGGGAAATGATGAAGCTAAAGGGAGTAAGAAATGCGAGGAAGAAGAAGATAAGGGAAAGGTAAGCTAGAAAGGTAAGACCTTTTCTTCTTCTCTTTTTCGGCTTCTAATAATGTTAACTAAAAAGGGAAACAAAAATAAACTCTTTTATTTTTGATTTGTGTTGCTGTTATAACTAGAAAAA
>AWWV01008739.1:0-45228 GCA_001974805.1 Corchorus capsularis
AAAAAAAAAAAAAGAAATCGAGACAATTTGCTCTATGAACTCTCTAAATTCAAGACAATTCACCAATACCTTAGGAGGTAAACTGTCCTAAATTGGAAAAGTTCAAGAGGCTAAATCGTTTTAAATTTGGAAATTCGAGGGGCATTTTGTTGCGATTTGAAGTTTTAGGGGCAAAAAGGTTAATAAGCCATTTAATTATAGCTCTTACTGCAGCCATATCTCCAAGATTAACCAGAAAGCTGCCTGGCAAGGGATGAACTGCCACAAATTCACTAGATTTGTTCATGATCACTTCAAGGCCACCAACATTCTCATCATCTTGCAGTATTGTTACAAATCCAGAATCAGTGTGTGTTTGTAACCCAGTGGATCCTAGAGCTTTTGGGGTGAAATTGTATCTACTTATCCTATACTGGCACGGCCATTCCTTGCAGTAATTACCATCCAAACCCACACTTTCAGCTATTTTTGCCCCTATATCCATCATCAGCTCATGAATTGCTTGGCCATACTTCTCTATGGTGTCTCTGTGGTGATAGAAGCAACTCAAGGAGAATTAACCAGATCTTTTTCCAAAGCAACATTCTTTACAATATGTTGAAATCAAGCAAAAAAATATATATGTATATGAATTTATAAGTAATAACAAGTGAGAGAGATACAAAATATATAATATACTACTAGTCCTCAATCAGCAGACTTCCAATATTGTACAATCTTAAAGCACAAGGAATTGGGTATTACGAGCAAAAAGAGAATGAACTTTTTCATGATAATACTTTAAAAATTAAGACAGTAGGAAATTGGGTATTTGACTATTTCATCATTGATATGGTAAACAGTCAGTAATTAGAAAAAAAAAATCAAATTCAACCAAGAGTTTTCGTTTAAAAATAGAATAGAATGTCAAAGCAACTAGAAAACCCTATTAAAAAAATGCTGTAACGAGATTAAATGGAAAAAAGAGAAAAAAAGGCACCTTTGAGAAGGGGTGGCATCCAACTTAGAACAAAAGTTATGTACAGCTTGGGAAGAGGCCATGTCATATAGACCAAAAGCTTCAAAAAGGGGATTTATAGAACCAGGAGGCCAGTAACCACTGCCAGGAATTACTTCTCCATTGCGCTTCTTGATTTCCATGGGAAGATCAAACAATGAAGTGACAACCCTCTTCATTTCCTGCATCAGTTCCAATGGGATCTTATGGTTTAAGATTCTGAAACAACCCAATTCTTCACATGCTTTTCTCAGATTCTCATACTGCCTTGGGAAATCTGAAACATCAATTATTGGAATAGTCTGATTAGTTTTATGATCCATTTTCCTCCCTCATCAATTCTTGAATCCTCTACTCTTAACCATATGTATTGTAACTAATATTTAAACTTTTTTAATGTTAAATTCCCAGAATCCAAGGGGGACGTCACATGCCATGCTGGCCATTTTCTGGCTATATATGGCCGTCATTTGTTTACTTTGTGCCAGCCTGTTACAGTGTCAGGCGGCCAGAGAGAGAGAAGCCTCAATTGATTAAATGGAAAGAAGAAAAGGGCACCTTGGAAAATCTGAAACATCAATTATTGGAATACTCTGCTCCTCCCCTCCTCACTCATCAATTATTGGAATACTCTTAACCATCTTCCCCTCCTCCTTGCTCTATTCTTGAATCTTTTACTATGGACCTCCCCACTTGCCAAAGCCCTACCAATTTGAATAGGTAAATGTGAGATGTCACTAGCAAGGACCTATGGAATAACTAAACTAACAAAGACTACATGAGATCTAAGAGGAAAGTGAAGACTTAATTAACATGGTGATAGCAAGCTAGAAAATATGAGTACACTCTTAAAAGAAATGCTTGTCAATAATAAACTCATCAAGTTTTGCAAAGGAATACCAAAACCAATATCAGAATATATTAGCAACCTGTATTTCCCATCAGGCTGCTTCAAGAGGAAATACAAAGGGCCCATTTGTCCAACATGACGTCGGACTTGACTGCAATAAAGCATTTAATTAACTTAGAGATGCATCCTTACAGGTCTTTTGGATACAACTTCCAAAGAAACAGCAAAAGAATTACTAAGTACCAATTTGTTAGAGGTCTAGTGCACCCTGGATCCTTTCTTAACATGAGTGTGGTTTTTAAGTGTGAAAAAGAAAATAGATTAATAAATAAATATGGGTGTCTACATGTCCAACCTGTGGATGTGGCGAGCAAGTCTTAAAGAACAGCTATTGATAAAGTTTTCCCTGCACCATTTTCTAAGAGCTTTGTCATGCCTGTTGTTGCCAACCAGTAACTTTCTCATCTCCATAAAATCATTAGATGCTCGATGAATGTTAATCAAAGTGAGATGGTCTCCCTCAGGACTTGTAAAGCATTTCTTCGCAGTTCGACTGGCCAATAAGAAAAAGTGGGTTAAATACTTTCATCATTAATAGGAAGAAAACCCACAGCACTGGGCAAAACATACAAGTTCACATGCATGATGATATTATAAGTTTGCTATAAACAAGCACGTGGCTCATAAAATATAGAATCTACTGATAGCATTGCAAACGACAATCAACATTTCTTCCAGGCAGTTGAACTGGCTAGCTAGGATATCAGACAGTTTGCAGTCATCTGTTAAATTAAGCACCAAGCAGTATCAAGTATCAACTCCTCCACTGATTTTTTTATAGCTGCCCTGTTGAAACGTGAAACAAAGTCATTTAACATTATTCACCAAATAATAAACGAAAAATTAAGAAGCAATAAAAAAATTATCCACTTTTATCTAAATTTCATGATAGGTAATTGCTTTGGAAAAGAATCAGAATTACCATACAAATAAGTGATATAAAGCCCTAACACAAGAATACAAATTCATGAGAACCCTAGAGACAACGTGTAGCCTATGAGAACTAAAATAGACAGAGAGTACGTATTTAGCCAAGGCCTATTTTCTGGTGTGAGCAAGTAAGTTGAAGAGGAGTTCAAGTCTTGAAATCAGATGCTTATACAAGAATATTAAATTATTAGACATCTATGACTATACTACCTCTCTCATGACCAAGATTTTGCAAGAACTGAAGAGGCAAATGATCTGCATTATTTATGATAAACTCCCAAGGTTGTGTGGATTTCACTAAATTACAAATAGCATTCAAGAACCAACATCTTTTTTACGACTAAGAGTTTGGATGCACTATTTCTTTCAGTAATATTACTAAAAAACAAGTAGGCTTCCCATCTAGTTTTGTTCATAGTGGAAGGGTAGCTTTCAAGCTGGGAATACTAAAATCCACCACAAGGAAAGAGAAAGAGATAACAGACGAAATCGATTAGATGGATTTATCAAATGTGACATTAGATGATTGATAAAGCAAATAGTATCTAGAATAGTAGCTTAACTTAACCTAAGATGATATCATATTGAAATTTTAGCGGATAAAAACAAAAAAAGTACTGTTAATTTTCCTTCTGAATGAACAAGAAGTAACAATTTAACCTGAGAACAGCTTCATTTCCTTTTCTCACCACCGATTCATTGATTGCTCCATTTTCCACCTAAATGAAACACAGGTTACCTGATGACTTACAAAATGTTTAACATGAGCAAAAAACTGAGTCACAGAAATTAACCTAAAAAACAAGTCTTACAGCAATGAAATAGGGCAATAGCTTCCATTATCATCAGTAATGGCAAAATACTTTTGGAGCTTCTGCATAACCTGCATTTATTAGTGCATAGCGTTAATATAGATAAAATAATCACAGAAGTGCGAAGAAGATATATCATAGTATATCGCTTGCATGGGAAATCTAAGCATGCACAAGTATCAATCAGATAGCTCAGAAAGAATTGTAAAACATACAACCTCATTAACCACACATACAATGCTCGTCAAATTAAATTTATATAGCCAAGAACTTCATTAAAATTTAGGTACACAACTATACGTATGGAATTCTCAATAGCTTACCATAGTCAAAAGATTCTGGAAGCTCTAAAAAAGACTCATTAAACTTTCCAAGCACAGGAACAGGTGCCTCAACAAGATTTACAACCTGGAATAATAAAACATGTAAGAACAAGCCTCATTACAACAAAATAACCAAAGAGAACAATAACTGCAACAACCGACAATTACCTCACTGAGCAAGCTTTCCTGAAAAACAATATTTCCATTTACACTTTTTGCTAATAAACTTGAGCGCTCCAAAATTATTTTCTTTCTATCCTGTCAATACAAAAATATATTCAGTTTCAGCTTTGAACTCAAAGAAGAGAAGAAAAGTTAATATACTTAAGTCGAATCTGGATAAATTGACAGAGAAAAGTGCTCTTGAAAGAAAACAAGCTGCAGCAAATGACTTCATGATACCTCAATTTGAATATCAATTCCAGCATTCTTCATTATACTAGAATAGGATTCTGCACTTTCTACCTAAGGAAACCATTTCAGAACTAAAATCAAAATATAATACATATAAAAAAGAAGGCTTCAAAACACATCATTTTAGTATTTTGGCAACTTAATGGCATGAGTAAACCAACAGAAACAAAATAAAATCAGTTAGACCAAATAATCATATTGAATGGTGACTGAATGATTTCATGATTTCATAACACTTTGAATACCCATAATCGGAAAAATGATCTTCCAATACTTCATATGAAAAGCAAAAAAAAAAGTTAGAAAAATCAATATAATTTCCACATACCATGACGGTAGCTGTTTTACTATTACGAAGACCATACGATAAGTTTCCACTACATATCAAAATGGAAAATAGTAATTACAAAGTGACAATTAGCTGTGAGCAGAAAGGAAAGGAAACGGGAAATACATAACAAAAACTGACCTGAAAATCCCAGCAAATGTAAATGGAACCACTGCCTCTCCATGGAGGGCCATAATCCAACGAACAGGTCTGCTGAACATGATCAAAAACCATATTGTAAACCATATTGCTTTACAGGTCTGCTACATGAAGAAAGCAAGGTAAAAAACCATATTGCTTTACAAAATAGAAAATATAGAAACCTTAATATTTGTTTATAGATAATTCTAAACTGCTAATCATAAGCACATTCTATTATCCAAAGAATATGGTTCAAATAAATGCCAAGAGTAAAAGAGAGAAAGAAAAGCCAACCCTAGAATAGAACATTCACTGCTCAAAAAGACATGAAAATAAAAGCAGAAAAAGAAAGAATGGCAAATACCTGGGAGTTCCAGTGCCTTGACTTCGGGAAGGATACTTTAGCAAGGACTGCAGGCAATTCTTCAGATAAAACCTAAATGAAACAAAAGTTTATGCTAAGAAATAACTCAAAATTCCAGCAATGACCTGGCAAGCATGAGATAGTGGAAAAGATATAAATGAAGGTTACATGGAAAACATGGGAAAAAGTCTCTAATACAGCAAAAGGGGAGATCAGCATTCAAACCTCCAAAGCAACTCGAGCAGATTCTCTGACACAAGCATACACATATTCTGTCTTCCCTGCAAAGCATTTAGCAATAAATTTTAGTATGATGACCCTTTTTCTGTTTCCTTGCAATGAAACAAACTGATGCTGAAACAAAGATTAGGTTTATATGCCAAAAAGATTGAGGGTGATCAGGGTTTTGGCAGGCCAAAAGATAAAAAACAAGAAGGCATGCCATTTAATTGTCATACGCAAGAAGCAATCTTAAAGATTGGTCAATTTATATATGGCATGCAATGTACTAGAGTGCAGAATGTACTTTGAGATGTAATAAATTTCATTTATTGGTAAAGTAACTGCAGCAGATGTTTTAGGACAAGAAGGTACAAATCAATTGCAATGATTTTGTGGGGTTATACCACTGATAATGTAATGTACAATTTTGTTTAGCATGACCAAACAATATCAGAAGCATTTTTTTTCAATAAATTCTCTAGGAAAATTAACATGAATTGTTCAACAACACACAACTTGGAGATCATAACAAATGCTGATGATAATAACATGCAATGCCTACTGTTTTCCTTCATCTGATGTTTATATCAGGAATGCATAGGTTAAAGTGGACTTTTTCTAGGAAGAAGATGATGAAGCACAGAATACTGAAAATCAAAGGGTTATGCATAAATAAAAAATGTCCCACCATCAACCTTTCTGAACAAAGAATCCAATGGAACAGCATATCTGCGGCAAAACCCCTTAGCAGCCTGCACTATATACCAAATTTCAGCATTTGCTTATACATACAATACTACGGAAAAAATGCAAAGCTCTAAAGACCTCTGAAAATCTAAATTGCTGAAGTTTCAGCCCGGATAGCAATTTCACCAAACGAAACATCAAACTTCCATCAAATGAAACCATTCAGTATAAGAAAAATAAAGAACTTGTAAGGGAACCAAAACTTTGTGGGATTTCCTTGTTGGTCAAAGGCCTTCGAAGCAGGAGGTCCCCATACCTCAACCTCATTCTCTGCTTGCCTAGGACAAAGACTCTCAACAGACATCTGAAATGACATGAATGGTCAATTATCTCACTAATATGAAACTACTGGGGAATCTACTTGGTGGTTGATAATGACATAAACTTTCACCACAAAAATATATATCATTATACAAAAAGTCCATTTATAGCGTCTGCCAAATGCACCATTATTTCTGGTTAAGCTTTTTACACATGATGAATACCTTGTTATCATGAAGTTCAAGAGAAGGGTTCACTTGGATTTACATATGGGAATCTAACACATATAATCCAAATTCTAGTAGCAATGATGTTACAGATTATGACAAAAAGTAATCTCATATTCAGCTTTTTACGCTCTTCCAAGATATTAAGTAAAACCCCAACTAGTCACAACTCTACAAAAGTAAAGGTTTAACCCACTTGATTTCTTAAACAACAAATTCTCAAAAAAAATCTGATATTATGCAAAATAAGAGACTGTCATTATTGTACAAACTTGGGTAATCCATAGGTTATACCACTAGTCGGCGAGGAGTGGCAAAAGCCTGTATGCCGCCATGGTTCAATCTCTGTTTTTCCAGCAACTGTGACATTAAATCTTTAAGCTGCAATTACCAGAACCAGATATATCACTTACCAACAACAGATATTATATAAAAACCCTCAAAAAGATATTAAATAAACCAAGCACCAATTCAAAATTCTACAAGGAAAGTAAAAATGGGAAAAGAAAGAAATTGGAGAAGCAATATGCCAAAAGAATTTTAATAAAGATTCAGGAGGAATGATATAAAATGGCCAGTAAAATTTAGATTGGAGAAACATTGTATCAGAAGAAAAAGACCCCTTCATAAAAAAAAGACTAGTCATACCTGCTGGCTTGCATTAACTACATCTTGAGGTGGCATCTCTTCAGTCCCAATTTCAAGAACAAACGATCTTGGATCATGATGCACCTGTAAAACATGATAAAGATATGCAAAAGATATTGATAAAGGTGAAATAAATTGTAGAAATATTGTAATTTGAATTTAGAAAACCAATATTTAAGGAAAGTATAACCTTAAAAGAAACTAGTGATGTAGCATTTAATAGGAACTTTGGACTAAAAACTTATCCAAAAAAAAAGGAAAAGAAAAAAGAAACTTTGGACTAAAGCTATAGCTGACGTACTGGAACTGCTTAAAACAATTTCAACTAGAGGAGAGATCATACAGCTTCACAACAACTACAGAGATCAAGCCATCATACTTGCCCCACAACTAATTCCCTTAAAAGTCATAATTCCTGACATGCCATGCAGTTACTGGATAAATTCATGAAGCATCAACTACTCATAAATAAGAGATTATAGTTATACTAATACATTATTACATCAATAGGTAAGACAAAAGTTTTAGCACAAGTATTTCCTGAAAGAAAATAGCAAACTATAAACAAAATACTATAGAATTCCTAAAAACTAAAGAATTTCTTCTTTAATTATCTATAGAATTCCAACACACTCATGGGTTTCAGCAAATTGAAAAATGACTTACCAAAACAAAATGCAAAATAATCCTCAGTTGTTGATCCACAACCCAGATTACTTACAATGTTTTCCAGAAACTTAAATCACAAAATAAAAATACTATAAATTTAGACAAACTAGAGGGGGAGATGGCAAGACAAAAACCAGGAAAGGCTCTCGCTTATGAGGATGATATACAGAACCCATCCTCAAAGGAGATTACCGGCAGCTTCATGCAAACCCAAATTCTTTTTTTTTTTTTGGCCGTCATGGAAACCCAAATTCGTTTTCTCCCCCCTTTTTTTTCACTTCTATTTTGAATGGTAAATAATAACATAAAGACGGAAAATGTGCAAGGATATTTTTGACTTGTTCTGTTTGGCAACATGTTTCAAGTTATGACAAACCCATTTTATGCTATTCTTGAGTGCTTAAAAACAATGTTGTAAAACCCGACCCAGTCTAAAACCCGTTGAGGTTGCTGGGTCAATCGGGTCAACCGGCCGGATCATATAGTGATGACGTCAGCATATGTCATGAATATAATGATATATTAATTAATATGAATATATGGAAAATTAGAATAGAAATGAAATCAAATTTATGTCCCATAAATTATTAAATTGTCTAATACCAACAAAGTTAATATTGTCTTTCTCATCTCAACAGAATCGTAATTCATAACAAAATAGTCATCAAAAGAATCAAATTCATAATTAAATACAACCCACTAATGTTCAAAGTCTCATAACATTCTCAATTGACATCACCATCTTGAACGTGAGGAGTTCGATCTTGGCCACCAAAATCAAATGATGAAAAATCAAGTTGTCCATCTACCTCTAAATCATCATCATGATCACTAACATGAATAGGTTCATCTTCAACGTCTAACAAACAACAAACACGGTAATCAATAAATAAATCAAAAAAATTTTGAAAATTAATAATGCTTCAACTTATTAAGTTTTTGATTCACTGACCTTGACATTCATTAGAATTAATTTGTTGACTTTGCTGCCCTTGCTGTTCATGCACCTCTTGTTGAGTAAGCATTTCTTCCAACTCATCATAGTCAAGCTCCCTTTGGTCTTCGGACTCAAGAACCCAAAATTCAATGTCATCAATGCATTGATAGTCAATTGGATCAAATTGTCCCTTCTTGTTATAAATCCTACAAAATGCGTTATTACTTATTAATTCTTAGTCTAACAAAATATATTTTAAGTAATTAAGCACTTCAAAGTTCAATGTCACATACCTATTCTTCAAACGAAGGTTATAGTGAACATAAACAAGATTATTAAGTCTTTGATGCTCTAATCTATTCCTCTTCTTTGTATGAATCCTTTCAAAAACACTCCAATTCCTTTCACATCCAGAAGAAGAGGCGGTTTGACTAAGAAGACGAATCGCTAGTTTTTGCAAATGAGGAGCATCATAACCAAATAACTTCCACCATTCATCTAAATTTTAAACAAAAGATTAGGACAAATTGATCAAATCTGTATAAGAGAATAAATTTAAGTAATCTGTATAAGAAAATAAATTATAATGTAATGTACCTGGTTGAGTAGTTTTGGCAGTTTTGATGGCAAGTTCTCGTCCAAAACTCTTTTCACGGTCTCGAAACAGCCTTGACTCATCACATGCCTTGGTTTTGGCACCAGCCAATTTGGTGATAACATCTAAGAACCCATGCATAATCTCAGGCTTGTTACAAAAGTTGTCTTTATCATATTGGAAAGCTGGATTTAACCAATACGCAGCTGCATGGATGTCCTTGCGCAATTGTGAATCCCACCTCTCCTTTTATAATTTCAGTGTAAGGCTTGTACAATCTTTTCTTGTACTGAAAAGTCTTCTTAACGCCCCTCCGTGCCCTAAGCATTCCTTTATAAACATAACCTAAGGCAGGCTTCTCATCGGAATCCACAAGTCTCAACAAGCGCATAAGTGGACCAACAACTTTGACAATCACCAAGCAATCATTCCAAAAGTTATTTTTCAAAATGATTTCTTTAACATCCTTGCCCTTTTGTGTTTTGGATCCAGCCCAAGCATTAAACTCCTTACTAGTAACCATGGCTTGCAAATCATATTTATGTTCTTGAATGCTCTTCAATGCAATGAAAGTTGTAGCAAACCGAGTCTCACCAGGGCGTAAGATTTCTGTCCAGCCACTTCTTCTCCTTAGCCATGCCAAAGTCCACTTATGATTGTAGACAAAAACAATTACAATAGAAGCAAGAGTTGCCAAATTCTCCACATTAAGCAGCTTAACAATGTCTTTCAAAATCAAATTCAGGCAGTGGGCAGCACATGGTGACCAACTAATATTACGATACTTCTCAGAAAGTAACCTTCCAGCAGCCTTGTAATTGCTTCCATTGTCCGTCACCATATGTACCACATTTTGAGGACCAACTATCTCCACAATCTCTGAGAATAGGTTACAAAGATTCTCAGCAGTAGACTCAATGTTTGAGGCATCAACAGACTTGATAAATGAGATTCCCTTTGGACAATAGACAAGAAAATTTATCAATGACCTTTGTCTAACATCTTTCTATCCATCACCCATGATAGTGCATCCTGTTTCAGCCCAAATTCTTCTATAAGAATCAACAAGTAGTTGCACTTCTTTTTTGGCATCTTTTAACAAATTGACTCTCAAAGCTTGATAGGATGGACCTTTGTAACCCAAACCAATTGTTGTTATGGCATCAATCATAGCTTGGTAATAGACAGAATTAGCAACATTCATAGGTATGCAATTATCATAAAAAAATCTAGCTATAGCCATGTCTACTTGATGCCACCTCTCCTTACTTTGAATTGCCGCCTTAATAGTTGGTTGAGATCCTGGACTAGTTCCCTTAGGAAAGAAAGATTTTATCCCTCCATTAGCTTTTCTTTTTTTCGTTTCCACAGTTTTACTAAAACTAGCACTTGCATGGGAGGTAGGAGTGTTGAGGCCATCATTACCAAATGCCTCTTCATGGTTTACTTGCCTCTCAAATTTCTGTTGCTCATATTCCTTCAGGTGCTCTGCCATCTTAAGTCGAACGTCAATAGGAACTTTCTTGCAAGGATCTACTTCCCCTCTCTTTCCAGCTAAATGCATCTTCATCCTATTAATACCCCCACCTTTTGTTATTTTCTCACAATAAATACATATGAGCATTTTCTTACCATCCGAGGATTTTGCTTCAGTCACATATGCCCAAGCCGGATCATTTCCTAGGCGAACCGATGGTCCAGAAGGATCTGGTTCTGTTGAGTTATTAGTCCCGGAAGGTACGGAAGAACTTGGAGTGGTTGACATAGCTACAAAAATGAAGAAAGAAACCAAATAAGTTCAATGATAATATAGTAATATAGAAATAAATTCAAATAGATATTCCTAAATCCTAGCACATGAAAGAAACAAGTTTCAAAACAGAGGCTAAAAAGCATTGAGATGAGATCATTATCATTATATATATATACTATAGCAACGTTACTGTAATTAAATATCACAGTCATAGCCATTAATTTGATGGCCATCGGTAAGTAAGGAAAGCCAAATTGAACTTCCTGATTTTGATTTTCTACATTCCTTTTTCAAGTTTCAAACATGATAATATATATTTGCAAATGAACAAGACGGAAATAATAAGAATCTAACTAGCATGCAAATTAATTAAAATAAATAAGTAAGTAGTATACCTTGTTCTTGTTGATGGATGTTGCTGCTATTTGTCGTTGTCAATGTCACCAACAATTGCAACCAATAATTCTAATCTCTAAGCAATGAAACTGAAAGGAAATAATAGGGAAATTGTAAAATTTTTATGAAGTATGAACTATAAAGAAAAATGTTTTTTTTTTTCTGTACCCAAATCAACCGTAAATCAAAAATGAAAACATAAATAAAACAAAAAGAAAATGGAGCAAAAGAAATTTTACTCTATACCCAAATTCTAAAGCACAAAGTAAAAAGAATCTTTACTTACCAGAGCAAGAGCATGAGATTTAATGAGAGAAATTGAGAACAAATAATCGATTTGAAGATGAAGCCAAAGATTGAAAGCCTACAAAAGGTCGGGATTTGAAGTTTTAGTCTTTTAGATCGAAACTTTGAGAGTTGAGACTTGAGTTTGAGAGAGTGAGAGAGGCGAGCCAGAGAGAGAGAGAGGTTGAGGGAGGCGATAGTGAGAGGTCTGAGTGAAAAGAAAAAGAGACGCGATAATATTTGGGGGAAAAATAGGGTTTTTAGCTTTAACTATATATAAATCCGGTTTTTAGTGGGTTATCCGGTTCAACCGGATCCAGGTTTCCCGGGTTTTGACTGGTCTTTAACCGGGCTGATAAGCCTGCGGGTTGGGGGGGTTTGTCCGGCCCGGTAATGGCTCCGGGCCCGGGGTGAACCAGGTGAACCTTCCGGGCCGGGCCGGGTCTTCTAACATTGCTTAAAAGTAGTGTTAAACCAAAACCAACCAGAAACCTCACCAAGACTGAAAGAAAAAACATAGGAGTATTTGGGTTTTCAATATTACAGTGTTCACCATTGAAATGTTCATGTATAACCAGAATTAGGAACAATTAAAGTACCAGTTTTTATGCCATGAAATGAAACATTGCATCAACCACCAGCCTTCAAGAGAGCAATGAAAAAGAGCAGAAAACACACAAAATATACACTCCATTGGAGGGACATAAACTTTGCTTACTATAGATCCATTCAAAGTATTTTTTCCCCATTACTTAATTTCTGCATACATAAACGTCATCAAATGGACAGTTTTGCACAAGAAAAAGAGAATTAAAAGACATGAAAATTGGGGGTAGAAAATTAAAACTAGATATATATTCAATTTTGTAACAAATTGTGTTAGTCAACAACATCCATTGACTTAACATCTAATTACATAGAAAGAATTAAAGAATATCAGAATCGTAATTATAATCAGACAAGAAAAAAAACTCTATTTTGCAGATGCCATTGCCCTGCAACAGAAACCATCAAAATTGTGATTACTTTTCTTCCGTGGGTGCCCCGACTTGATTAATCTTTATCATCTCATACTTTAACAAGTGCAAACCATAGGTTGGAGTCAACCCGGAAAGACCAAATCTGCAGAATGTCATCAACCTGCAGTCCATTCTCCTCCACAACCGACTTCCACAATGTAAAAGTTTTGGAAAACTTACTGACTTGATTTTATTCTGTAGTGAAACAAAGTATTTATACAAATAGATACAAGGGGAAAATGGAAAGAGTATGAACTAGTGCCTAAACCTTAGCCTAATTTCTTGCCTGTTTTGTAGCCTAAGTATCAGCACAATTACAAGATTAAAGCCAAGAAATCTGATATGTTTAATATCAGATTATAACATCTAATTCTCCCCCTCAAGTTGGAGCATGAATGTTCAGAATGCCCAACTTGCTAAGTAACTTGTGAAACTGATCTCGTCCCAAAGCCTTTGTGAAGATGTCAGCCAATTGAAGATGTGTTGGAACATAACTAGTGATGACAGCTCCAGATTGAATATGCTCACGAGTGAAATGGCAATCTATTTCAATGTGTTTTGTTCTCTCATGGAACACTGGATTGGCAGCAATGTGGAGAGCGGCTTGGTTGTCACAATGCAATTTCATTTGGTGAACATGAGAGATGCCAAGAACATGTAACAAGCTGCGTAACCAAATTAATTCACTAACTGTTGATGCCATGGATCGATACTCTGCTTCAGCGAAAGAGCGTGACACTGTAACTTGCTTCTTGGTTTTCCAAGACAAAGGTGAAGAGCCTAACATGGTGATAAAACCAGTTGTTGAGCGTCGAGTAATCGGGCAACTTGCCCAATCAGAGTCAGAGTATGCATTGAGAGTAAGGTCACTTGAGGCAGAGAGAAATATTCCTTAACCAGGAGATGATTTAAGGTATCTAAGTACCCTCATAGCTGCATCAAAATGTGCTTGTCTTGGCTCATGCATAAACTAACTTAGAATGTGAATGGCATAGGTGATGTCAGGCCTAGTGATAGTAAGATAAAGGAGTCGTCCAACCAACCTTCTATATTGTGCAGGATCAACAAGAAGTGGACTAGAATCTTGGGCAAGTTTTTGTTGTTGTTCCATGGGAAAATAAGTTGGTTTGGTACCAAGCATACCAACTTCTTGCAATATATCCAGAGTGTATTTTCTTTGGCAAAGAAAAATACCAGAGGGTGATCTCGCAACTTCTATACCCAATAAATATTTTAAAGTACCAAGATCCTTAATCTTAAATCAATCAAGATATTGTTTAAGAGTAAGCACACCGAACAGAATCATTACCCGTGATTATAAGGTCATCCACATAAACAAGAACTGCTAAGAAGCTAGAATCTTGCTTAAGAGTGAAAAGAGAATGATCTGCTGATGATTGTTGAAACCCATACTGTTTCAGAGCTGTAGAAAATTTTGCAAACCAGCTACGAGAAGCTTGCTTCAGGCCATATAAGGATTTCTGAAGTTTGCAAACTCTATTTTCAGTCTTTTGTTCGGAAACCAGGTGGCAGCTTCATGTATACATCTTCATCCAATTCGCCATGCAAAAAGGCGTTGTTAACATCTAATTGATGAAGTTCCCAACCTTTGACAGCAGCCACTGCTAAAGACACCGAACTGTGGTGAGTTTTGCAACCGGTGCATAAGTCTCATGAAAATCCAACCCTTCAACTTGGGTATATCCCTTTGCCACGAGACGTGCTTTATAGCGTTCAATTGTTCCATCAAAGTGGTATTTGATCTTATATACCCACTTACAACCAATAGCGTTCTTGCCTGGAGGAAGAGACACAAGTTTCCATGTATTGTTTTGTTCAAGAGCAGATATTTCTTTGGATATGACTTCTTTCCAATTTGGATCTTTGATAGCTTGAGCATAAGTTTTGGGTTCATTTTGTGCTAAAACAGCAACTGAGAAAGCATGGTGAGATGTAGACAATTGGTTGCAGGATATAAAATTGGAAAGAGGATATGGAGTACCTGAGGACGTGATGACCAGTTGAGATGCAGATGAATCTAATACCGGGAGGGTGGGACAAATGTAGTCATGCAAGCGTTTGGGTCGTTCTCGGATTCTTTGCGGTTGGGTAGAAGCTGGTTGGTTGAGTGATTTTTGCAGTGGATTTGGTGAAGATGAATCAGGTGTTGTAGGTGGTAGGTCTGGCTTGTCATCAATAGTATTGGGAAGTGATTCTAAGGGTGAGTAGTTTTCTTCATTTTCAACAATTGGCAAGAGAATGACTGTAGGATTTTCAAGGAAGGTATGTGATTGTGTTTGGAAAGGAAAAACATGTTCATAAAAGAATGACATCTCTTGAAGTGAAAATCTTTTTGGTGCAGAGATCATAGACACGATAACCTTTCTTTCCATGTGGATATCCAACAAAAATGCATCGAATTGCTCGAGAATCAAATTTGTCTGTAATTTTTGAATGGTTGTGAGCGTAACAAAGAGAACCAAAAACACGAAGATGAGAAAAATTAGGGGGTTTTGAAAACAAAATTTTATAGGGTGTTTTACCATTGAGAAAAGGCGTGGGAATATAATTAATAAGATAGGCTGCAGTGAGAACACATTCACCCCAAAAATCAAGAGTGAGATTTGCTTGAAATCGACAAAACTCGAGCTACATTCAAAAGATGACGGTTGTTTTTGCTCAACAATGCCTATTTTGTTGTGGAGTATCAACAGAGGAAGTTTGGTGTAAAATGCCATGATCTTGAAAATATTTTTGAATTGGACCAGTAGTGAATTCAAATCCATTATCAGACCGAATTTGTTTGATATGTTGTCCAAATTGTGTTTTTACCATGTTGCAAAACATGATCATGAAATCATATGCTTGAGATTTAAATTTGAGAAGAAAAACCCATGTTGCTCTAGAATGATCATCTACAATGGTGAGAAAGTAGTAAGCACCAGTATGTGAAGGAGTTTTATACCTACCCCACAAATCACAATGAATTAAATCAAAACAATGATCTGATCTTTTATTAGAAATAGGAAATCGAGATCGTGTTTGTTTAGCACGATGACAAACATCACAACAAGCACGACTTTGTTTTGAAGTAGAAATAGAAACACCAGGAAGAGAAGATAAAAGTTCATAAGGAACATGATCAAGCCGTTGATGCCAGAGCTGGGAAGGAGAACTGTGATGGGTGTGGTTGTCTTTGGACAGTAGGTTATGAGCGACATGGTATGTAAAAGAAGCACTAAAGGGTTTCAGGTAATAGATTCCATCTTGCATGTCACCCTTGCCAATCAGCTTCCTCGAGGTAAGGTCCTGTAAGACACAAAAGGTGGGAAAAAAATATTACGGCACAATTTAATTGTTGGCTCAACTTACTAACAGATAGTAAGTTACAAGAGAATTCAGGAATATATAAGACATCTCGCACAACAATATCTGATGATAAGGAGACATTGCCAATGCCAGAAATAGAAACATTAGAGCCATTTGGTAAGGAAGTAGAAAAATGTGATGGAACAGGTGTGTTAGCAACCAATAAAGATTTATTAGATGTCATGAGATTGGATGCTCCGCTATCAATGATCCATTTAGCAAGGGCTGAACAATCTTACCAGATAGTGTCTCAAGGTTTTCTGATTTTTCAGGTTTAAGCAGCGTGATCAATTGGTTGTACTGGTCTATTATGAGACCTGCTACTGGACTAGTCATGATAGAAGCGGTAGTAGCAATAGAACTGGTGGGAGTGACTTGTGCATGATTAGATTGATAAATTGATGGATTTTGTGGCTTGCGATTGTTGCGATCTGGTCTCCCCCTTACGGATCTGTTTGAAGGATAACCCACAAGTTCATAACATTGACTCTTGTTGTATCCCATTTTCTGGCAATTATCACATGTTTCTCTACTTCGAAATGAAGATCGTTGCACTGCATTGGCCGTGCTATTGACAAGAAAAGCAGCTGCTTCCATTGTAGGTGAGCGAGTAGAATGGAGAAGTTGTTGTTTTTCCTCTCTAATGATCAAGACATAGGCCTTAGATAGGCTGGGAAGTGGATCTGTACTTAGAATCTGAGAACGAACAGTATTAAACATATCATTCAATCCCATTAAAAATTAATAAACTTTCTCCTTCTCACGTTCAGGCAGAAATTCCTTTGCTACACCACACGTGCATTGAGGAAGAAATGAATAGGTATTTAGTTCATCCCAAATGCCTTTTGAACTTTGTGTAATAAGCTGCCACTGACATTGTGTTTTGAAACAACAATGATAAATCACGTTTCAATTGATAGATTCTTGGAGGTTACCTTGGGAGAATCTTTCCTCAAGATCAATCCAAATCTCCAAGGCTGATTCTGCATAAGCGATGCTGTTGTGGATATCACTAGCAAGAGAGTTGAATAGCCACGATATCACCATGGAATTGCATTTTTCCCAGGCATGAACATCTGGTGAGCCATCGGCAGGTTTTTCTAATGAACCATCAACGAAACCAAATTTATTTTTGGCCTTAAGAGCATTGGTAATGGCCCTAGACCAGGTGGGATAATTATCACTATTAAGAAGGAAGACACCAATATTGCTTCAGGATGGTCTGATGAATGGAGAAAGTATGGTGAAGTGGGATTGTGGGAAGATATATTTGAAGGATCTGATTTGCTTTGGCTTGTGGTTTTGTTGCTAGAGGCTGATTCTTCTGCCATTGGAAGAGAAAGTGAAAAAATAGGGCACCTGATGCTCGGATACCATGTAAAAGTTTTGGAAAACTTACTGACTTGATTTTATTATGTAGTGAAACAAAGTATTTATACAAATAGATACAGGGGGAAAATGGAAAGAGTATGAACTAGTGCCTAAACCGTAGCCTAATTTCTTGCCTGTTTTGTAGCCTAAGTATCAACATAATTACAAGATTAAAGCCAAAAAATCTGATATGTTTAATATCAGATTATAACGTCTAATACACAAGGAGGTTGGATTCAGAGGATAAATGGGACTTTTCATGATCCACTTTCTCAATTTCATACAAGACAATTCCTTCATGGATGGTTCGATCAAACCCACATCGATGGGCTCCTTTATGGCATCCAATTGATGTGCCTCTTTTTGGGTTAGAAATTGAGTTTTGACTTGAGAAACTGGAATGGATAAGCGGCCCGCACCCTCTTTCAGATCAGTGGAAAATAGAGATTTCTGAATGACAAACTTCAAATCATACCCACCCTTTTCAGCAATACGTAGCCTCAAAGATTCAAGCAACAAAGAGAGTTGGTTAGGGTTAGGGTTAGGGCAAGCTTATCTCTTAGGTTTTGGTTCTTCTTCTTGGGACCGTTTCCTCTTGTCTTTGGAACCCCAAAGAGGGTTTGTCTTAGTTTTAAGTCTGCTTCTGGGTCTGGTAGTGGTGATCATGTTGGATTCAGGAAATCTGCCGTAAATTTCAGCCAGAAAATACAGATTATAAGAATCGATTCCCTTAGAATCTTCCATTGGGGTTTGATCTTCTTCATTTTTCCATAAACCCTAAAGAGGGGTTTTCTTCCCTTCACGTCTGCTTCTGCGTCGGGTGGGTTGAGAATCTCCATGGGCAAATTCGAGCAGGATATGAGCAACATCAAATTCGATTTCCTTGGAATCTTCCATGATCTTTCCAGTAATCAGAAACAAGAAAGCAAGATTAAATTTCTGGAAAGCAAAACAATGGGTTCAAGGGTTTCTTAGATGATGATGAAGAAGAAATTGCAGAGAGCACAAGGAAATTGAGAAAATTGGAGAGAGCAAAAAAGAAAGAGAGATATTTTTTTGAACGTTGAATTGCAAAAGTGAAAGAAAATAAGAAGAGGCGATGCTCTGTATTAGTTTAAAAAGAAAACAAGTAGAAGAAGTGGAGGGAGAGAGAGCTTAGGCGCGCCTATTTGAATCTCAAACGTAACACTCTCTAATGGATGCCAACGGCTACTTCACCTTGAGGAGTGACTTGGTCAATCATATTTCAAAATTCAAAAAACTCATGTACAAAGCCCAATTAAATCATGTTTGGGCCATAAAATTTTATGAATGAAAAAGTGAAAACGCAAGCCCATTGGTGGGCTGAGATTAAAACTCTTGGACCCGTGATTAATCAACTTTTTTTTTGGAGCAAGATTAATAAGCTTATTTTTTGGTTAAGATTAATAAGCTTATTGATTATATTTAAATTACTTTGGTAATAGTTCTATTAATTTTTTCTTATGGGCCAAAAATATTTATTACTAGTATTATTGTTGCCTACGAAAAGTATAAATTAATTTGAATTTCCTTGACCAGAAATAATTATTAATTATAATTCATGCTACTTATAATAATTAAATAAGAAAGTAATAAACTGAAAATTGTTAATAAAATATAAAGTGAATTATTAAAGTTCTATAAGAGATATTCGAAAATGAAGAAATCATTAGCATTAAAAAAAGTTACTTGCTTCTTTTTATTACTATCATTTTTCGGATAAAATTTGCTAATTCACGTGTACAAACATGCCAGTAATTTTCTTTTTTGGTTATATTCATATATTCTATAGAGCAACTTAGATGAAAAATTGTGGTTCATGTGAATTGTGTTTAATTTTTTTGATACTTGTCCAAGGATTAATTGAAGTACATTATTAAATCAAATGGAAAAGTAAAACATATACAATTACTAAAGTTGGATCGATTAAATTCAGTTCCTAGTTTGATGTCCAATACTTGTGAACAAGTTTAATAAGTAGGATAACAAATTAAAATAGTCTAATATTTGTTTTGGTTTACTAATAAATTGAAAAAGACTAAATAGTCCTTTTGCCCCCTGAACTTTGTAAATCTAGGCCAGATTGCCCCCTGAACTAAAAATTGTACCACTATCCCCCTTCAACTTTAAAAATTGAGCCAATGTCCCTCCTCCGTTAACGGACGTTAGTCACGTGCCATCACGTGACTAACATTCCGTTTATGCTCTGTTAAATGCTGATGTGGAAAATCCACATCAACAGTCAGTGGGCCATATATGAGAAAATCATGCTAATATTAAAATAAAAAAAAGTTAAGAACTTTGATTAAAATTAAAAGAAAAATAAATGAGTTGAAAAAGAAAAATCTATTAGGAACAATTCTCAGTCACCGTCAGACCACCGCCTTCGCGGTCCTTGCTTCGTTGCCGTTCAAACGCCATTCAACCTCGCTTCCACTCTTTTCTGTCCTCGAGCTTCTTCTCTCTTTCCTTTCCTTTAGACCGACGGCTCATTTCCCTCTCTAAAGCTCACCGCTGCAGATCTCCATCGTGAATCCCCTATCTCCAGCGAGAAACAACCTCCTCAAGCCTTGAAGCTTCTTTCCTAAACCAGTTGTAAATGAATCCCAAAGCAATCGAATCCTAGCCTGAAACTAACCCATCTCGAAGCTTATAGTCCCGATTCCCGGCGGCTCTGTGAAATTTTTTGTGTGAAAAATCCAGATAGTGAATTATGTGTGTGTGGAGTGTGAAGAAAGAAGCTATGAATTGTTGATATCAGGGAGAAAGGTCAGTGAAGAAGAATGAAAGAAGCCAGAGATTTTTTTTTTATTCGGTGTGGGTTTCAGAGAGAAGATGAGCGTTTCTTCTTGTGGGTATTCGTCAATGAATGGGACAGCGCACCAGATTTAAGTTCAGCTAAGAAAAAACATTGAAACCCTACCAAAATCTACTTCTTCCCAAGAGCGATAACAACCCGAATCTAATGGTTTGAGCTGCACCAGATGGAAAACAAGGAAAAAAAAGCCCCGGCATTCAACAAAAACAACGGTAATGCATAGATATAGCAGTAGAACTACAAGATTACAACACCATATTCAAGTTCAACCAATTCTCTTGAAAACTAAATCAAATTCTTTTGATAAAAAAGTACCCTGCTTATACATTTTGCAAATCACATCTCTCAAACAGAAATTCACTGAACTGGATTTTTTTTTTTAAAAAAAGGAAAAAGTGTTCAATAGCACCTCAAATCTATCTGATTTGAACAATTCCGGTAGTGACCAGCTTTTGAATCTTGTTCATCACCATAGGATTCTTATGAGATTTTGTGCTGCCTTTGGATTCTCGAAATCAATTTACCAAACAAAGAGATACCCAAATGCATAACTTTTTATTTCACTCTTTCTTCAACCTCCAACGCCGCCCTTTCAAACCCATCTCATTTTCCACCAAAGCAACCTCAACCTCTACCACAATCTCCTTTGGAGACTTCCTCAACCTTCCCCTACTTTGATTTTGAGGAAGAACTCCAACACCACAAGAGAACGAAAAGAGAAGAAAAGAGATCGGAGGATGTTACCGCTAAAAGCGAATCAGGGAGAAGAAAGAGAGATTGAGAAGAAATAGATTTTATTACTGCTGTTGGCTAGATATTGGGTCAGAGGAATGGAGGTTTATGGTTTGTGGCGGTGAAGGGAGTCGGAGAAGATGAAGAAGAAAAGGGAAGAAAAAAGATATAAAAGGGAAAAAAAGGTAGGGTACGTTTTTCTTTTTATTTTTCCTTGCATAATTTTTTTTTTCATTCTTTTTAGTTGGGACTTTTCTACCTGATCCACTCCACATCAGCATTTAACAGTGCATTGGGCCCATTCCACGTCACCATTTAACAAAGCATAAACAGAATGTTAGTCCATTAACGGAGGGGGGACATTGGCTCAATTTTTAAAGTTGAAGGAGGATAGTGGCACAATTTTTAGTTCAGGGGACACTCTGACCTAGATTTACAAAGTTCAGAGGTAAAAGGGCTATTTAGTCAACTGAAAAAATAAAAAAAGAAAACTATTGTTGACGAAAGAGAAGAGGGAACAACATCTTGGAGAGATCTCTTTGCATGATACGTGATAGCATTCCCTTTTGATTTACAAGAAATAAATACACATGATAAGGGCATTCTCTCTAACAAATTTATTAACTGCCACCAAATGAAAATTTTAGTACAAAAAGAAATCATTAAATACATTTAACTATTGTCAAGAATGGGATTTGAACCCATGCCCTTTCGGACCAGTACCTGAAACTGGCGCCTTAGACCAACTCGGCCATCTTGACATTTCTTTGTGCTTTTCTCTTTAAATATCTATTATAAATGAAAACAGAGGCTTTGAGGCTCTCGTCCGCGGTCCGGTCCGCCTGTTGAAAACTGAAAAGCCTAGTGTCTCAGAACTCAGAAGACACGAAAAGAATGAATGCTCCGAAAATTTTCACCGATGCGTTCTCTTTACAATATAAAAATCCAAACCAAATTCTCTTGTTCTTCTTATAAATTTATATCAACTCTAGCTGCCATTGAAAACCCTTCTATTTACAGAGTAGAAAATGATGTTAGAAATCCCACATTTTTACATGCTTCTAACGTTTTCGTTGATTACAAAAGATCAAGACACCATACCATCAAAAGCACCAAAGTTTTACATTCCCATTTGCTCAAAACATCAAAACTTCAATCCAATATCTTTGTTGCAAATTCTTTGCTTGATGGGTACTGCAGATGTAGGTCTATGGAAGAAGCAATTAAGTTGTTTGATAGATTGTCTGAACCAAACATAATTTCTTGGAATACTGTGATATCTGGTTATTATTGCAATAACTTGTTTGAGGATTCTTGGGCATGGTTTCGTAAAATGCGGTTTTCGGGTTTTGAACCTGATGAGATCACTTATAGGAGTGTGCTTTCAGCTTGCGTTGCTATGAAAAGTACTAGCTTTGGCAAGCAGGTTTACGCAGTTACAATGAAAAATGGGTTTTTTTCGAATGGATATGTTTGTACAGGAATGATTGATTTGTTTGCAAAAAATTCTATGTTTGAGGACGCTTTGAGGGTGTTTTATGAAGTTTCATATTGTGAAAATGTGGTCTGTTGGAATGCTATTATATCCGCCGCTGTTAAGAATGAAGATAATTGGGTTGCTTTGGATCTTTTTGTTCAAATGAGAAAGAAGTTTCTGATGCCAAACAACTTCACGTTCTCAAGTGTTTTGACTGCTTGTGCTGCACTCAAAGAGCTTGAGATTGGAAAAATGGTTAAGGGATTGATCATTAAATGTGGAGTGGTAGATGTCTTTGCGGGAACTGCCTTGATTGACTTGTATGTCAAGTGTGGTGATATGGTTGAAGCTGTGAAGACTTTTTCATGGATCCCTACACGAGATGTAGTTTCTTGGACGGCTATCATATCTGGATTTGTGCAGAAGGATGATACTTTCAATGCCCTCAAGTTTTTTAAAGAAATGAGATACATGAATGTGGAAATCAACAACTATACTGCTACAAGTGTAATTTCTGCTTGTGCTAAACCAAACTTGATTGAGGAAGCAACACAAATCCATTCATGGATTATAAAGGGTGGGTTTTATATGGATTCAGTGATACAGGCTGCTTTGGTAAGCATGTACTCCAAAATAGGAGTTATTGGTTTGGCTGAAATTGTGTTTAAGGAGATTGAAAACATTAGGAGTCCAAATACATGGGCTGTGTTGATTTCTTCTTTTGCTCAGAAGCAGAGTTTTCGACAGGCAGTCGAATTGTTAAAGACAATGTTAAAAGAGGGTCTGAGACCAGATAGGTTTTGTATTTCCAGTGTCGTAAGTGTGACAGAATGCATAAACCTGGGGAGGCAGATGCACTGCTACATTCTTAAAACTGGGTTGTTCTTTGATCTTTCTGTTGAAAGTTCTGTTTTCACAATGTACTCAAAATGTGGTAGTTTGGAGGACTCATTAAAAGTCTTTGAGAATATTCCTGTCCATGACAATGTTTCATACGCTTCAATGATTGCTGGATTTACAGAACATGGCTATGCAGAACAAGCTGTTCAACTTTTCAAAGACATGTTGTCTGAAGACATCAGACCTGATCAAATGACTCTAACTGCAACTCTTTCTGCATATTCTTCTCTACATTGTTTGGATAAAGGCAAGGAACTTCATGGGTATGCCATTCGTGCAGGGTTTGGGAATGAAACACTTATTTTAGGTGCCCTTATAACTGTATATTCCAAATGTGGTGTGCTACCATTAGCAAGGAGAGTATTTGGCATGCTTGGCCAAAAAGATCTTGTATCATTCTCTTCCTTGATCTGTGGGTATACGCAAAGTGGTTTAATTGAAGAGGCAATGTTGCTTTTTTCTGCAATGATGAAGTCTAATTTGGCAGTAAACTCTTACACTATTTCATCCATTCTTGGGGCTAGTGCACTTTCAAACAAATTAGCCATTGGGATTCAACTACATGCACTTCTCATAAAATTTGGTTTAAATTCAGAAGTTTCTGTTGGAAGTTCACTTGTTACAATGTACTCTAAATGTGGGAGCATTGAAGATTCTCAAAATGCATTCAATGAGATCGATAAACCTGATTTGATAGGTTGGACAGCTATGATTTCAAGCTATGCTCAGCATGGAAGAGGCGTAGAAGCCTTGAGAGTCTATGAACTCATGAGGAAAGAAGGAATCAATCCTGACTCTGTAACTTTTGTTGGGGTTTTATCTGCCTGTAGTCATAATGGGCTGATTGAAGAAGGTTACTACCATCTTAACTCAATGTCCAAAGAATATGGAATTCAGCCTGGTTACTGCCACTATGCCTGTATGGTTGATATTCTTGGTCGGTCAGGGAAATTGAGAGAGGCTGAAAAGTTTATAAATTGTATGCCTATCGAACCTAATGCTTTCATTTGGGGAACGCTACTAGCTGCATGTAAAGTACATGGAGATGTTGAACTTGGAAGGCTAGCAGCAGAAAAGATTATTGAGTTAGAACCATCCCAGGTGGCAGCTTATGTCTCCTTATCAAATATCTGTGCAGACGTAGGTCTTTGGGAAGGAGTCTTAGAGATTAGAAGCCTTATGGATGGAACTGGGGTGAAGAAGGAACCTGGTTGGAGTGCTGTATGAAATCCAATTATTATTTGATTTTGTAGTCTGCTTTGTTCTCTGGTTTCAGTTCTATGTGATTCATTTTAGTTTCTTATTTAGTCAGGTAGCTTTCCTAACCAGCAGCTCAATATATATTGTAATTCCTCATTAGTAATATATGCTATGTGTGATGGAGAATTACTGAGGTTTATGTGAGGGAAGAACTCCAAAAATTGGTTTATGGAGAATAACTGCAGTTCTTCACTTTGGAGATATGTGGGTTGGCTCAAAGATCTCCATTCACCTATGGTGAAGTTACTGCATTCACATTGAGAAAGTGAGTTGAGTTCGCCATATTTGAATTTTTTTTTATTTTTTTTATATGTACAAGTTAATCTTATTCGAGCCGAGTTAGTCCACTATGATGTTAAATCTCTTCCAACAATGATTTTTTACCATTCATTCTCATATTTTGATTCTAATAATGGATCTGAATGAAGAGTTTAGTAGTTCGCTTGACTTTCATAGTCTTATGATTGACGGTTCGATATCTGATTTGTATAACTTACCGTTTGCATAACATAGAGCATGTAAATTTTCTGTAAGAGTATGATATGAAATAGTGATGCGACTTTGCAACTCTGCAAGTTTAGTTATCCTAGCCACGTTATTAAATATTCATCAACCATTAAATATTCATGCACCCACATTAAATAATCGATTTATTTTGGTGAGTCAATTGTGAGTGTGATGGTGAGAAAAGAACCCGACACGCAAAGGTTTTTGTGCTAGAAAATGGGTTCATTTAAATAAATTATAACGGCTAGTTTTACATTCATTCCATAAAAGGGTTAGGATTTTACCCTTTTCATAAAATAGTTAGGAGTTGGAACTTGGAAAACAGTTACGAGTTGGGGAACTTGGAAGATCAAAACCAGGTCTTGTTCACTTGAGGAAGGCAGGGATGCAACGGCTATATTTCTTCGGACAACATCTGACACAAATGTTTGAATGGTTTAATGCACGCCAAGTTTTATGTGCTAGAAACAACATAACAAAAAGGTTGACACAAATCTTTGAACTGTTCCATTGAGAAATATTTTTTACTAGGCCACTGTTCAATGGCATCTCTATTCAAGAGGTATATAAAAGATTTTAATTTTCTCCAAATGTTTAAACTGTTCGATTGAGAAATTTTTTTACTATGCCACTGCTCAATAGCTTCTCTATTCAAAATCCTCTGGGTGTATAAAGGATTTTAATTTTCTCCAATATTTCAATAAATACCGTTTTTACATACATATACTAAGTTTTGTAAATCGTGATCGAACCCAACTTCTCTTATATGTTTTTTTTTTGGCCGAAAACTTCTCTTGTATGTTTTGATCACACTTCAACTATTAAAATCCGGCATATAATGTGCGTGGGTGTGGAACCAAAACAATGCGTGAACGAAAACAATTTAGAAGAAAAATGTTTTTTTATTGATATTTCAAGTCTGTAGTAGTTTTTACTTTTTATTAGGAATTGGTTTTTTTAATTAATAATAACGAGAGGTGTACCCGCGCTTGCGCTATGGGGAATTTTTAATGTGGGTATACTTGTTTATACCTTGTTGATCAACATCTCAACACTTGCCTGAACGTCAGTCTCCAAAGACTGACAATCTACAATCTCATAGCACCCGGCCGGTTTACCGAATTACAGAAACGGGGCGACCCCTGAATTTTGCGGACACCCACGATCCGCTGACGTGGCAGTCCAATGCCTATATATACAAAGTAACTCACCCATGATTTCTCTATTCTAAAACTCCTAGGCCCTAACTTCTAGACCTAAGCTAAAAGCCTCCTAATTACACAGGAGAACATCACTAACTTGACCTTCGGATTGCCCCGCACTTCTATGTTCTCTTTGATTCACAGGTCTTCGACACAGCAGGTCTCAGAGGCTTCAAGGACGATCTTTAGGATCACATTGTTGAGATCATTCTGACCTCAACATACCTATTATTTATTTTGTAAGTGTATACTTGTTTTCACACCTAGTAATGTAATATATATCATCCATAATATATCTTTATAAATAAATCCTTTAAAAATACATTCTTAAATATCCTTCAAAAATAAATTCCAGGGATGCAAGTGGGTAATAGTTAATAAGGTACTCGACGCTACCCGACCCGATTAAGTAGGTTTAGGGTATTGTATAATCGGGTTAGGTTAGGGTACAGGTAGTAGTTTTAGTACCCGTGACTATCTGAACCCTTTGTTATTATCATACGAGTCCATTTTTATAGATTTTTTTATCTGTAAATGTGAACGCGTTATATGTGGGTTTAAATATAATAAATATGATTTATGAGGTTATAAAAAATGGAATACGAATTGATTTAGTGTAATCGCATATGAGAAATGATTAAAACGGGTGATAAAATCATCCCAAGTTAAAAGTTAGAAGGAGCATTTAGTAATTTCACATGATTGCAAAAATAATATGTAGGATATATAATAATATTCTTTATGACTATACAAAGTTATTAGGGTGAGGGAAGTTGCCCAATATAAAGTTATGGTGACGATGATGGCAACTTTGGAACTCTAGGAAAATAAACCCTAACTGTGGGTTTGGATAATTTTTTGGGAATTGCTAAATACCGCCTCATTTGACACTTTTTCCATTTGCTTCATTTTCCTATGAAATCTTCAAATTAAAATCTCAAATTTTCAAGTTAATCACCAATTTGGAACAATCCGAGAACTCCGCAAATGGATGATAACGAACATCGGCATCTAACGAGATGAGAAAAATGCAAATATACGAGTTATTGGGCCTAATGACCCGAGGCGCCCCACCACGGGGGATGGCGTCCCTAGGGGGCACCACACCATGGGGTGAGGCATCCCCATGGGGCGCCTCGCCCATGGGGAAGCGCCCTTTGGGGACGCCACGGGTGTGATGCCCCCTGGGACATCACCCCCTGTGGTGGGGCGCCCCATGGGGACGCCTCCCCCCCGTGGTGGGGCGCCCCTTAGGGACGTCTCCGTGCTTGGATCAATTTTTTTTTTTAAATTTAAAATATTGATTTTTTATAATCTAAACATGAGGCCAATAAAACCTCCATTCCCGTTCCACCCCTCAATCAAAATACACTACAAGAGGATGAATAGTTTTGAAGCACGTGCTCTTGGCCTAGTGGCCAAACTGCTGTTCATCCAGACTTCTGGTAGGGGTTTGAACCCCTGCCCCTGTGTTGTCCCTAAGCCCTAACCTTGTAAATGTTACCACTCAACCATAATTGCAAAAAATAAATAGTTATATAGTGACCATCGACGATCACAAGACTCAAAACTCATTTGAAATCTGATAGTTCAACAACTCAACCAAGACAATAATAATCATTTTATTTTTTTTTATTTTTTTTGACTTTTTACCAGGTAAGTTAGTGTTCAAGACTATGTTAACCATTTAGTCATTTACACTAAAACGGTTTTCTGATCAATTTTCGGTATGCCGGTTGCCTTGTAAACTTAAAAACAAGAAAACTTGTAATGAAGCTTTTGAAAAGGTGATCGGTCATCGATCTCAATGGATCGGCCATTCGGCCACTAGGTTTTAGTTTTAAGTAACAAACAGATCGTATTAATCATAAAAACCCACTTCAGTAATCAATAAAACAAAGATGATTGAGGGAGAATGTGTTGAACAAGAAAAGCACTACAACGATTTCAAATAGGGAATGATTGATAGGAAATACAATGATCAAGGGAAACAGTAAATTGGAAATACAAGATTGCTTTTTTACAACGTGAAGGAAATCTCAGAGGATGAGAAGATGCATCACGTATTCCATTAATGCATCTTTTGTCCAAGTCATATAACTTGAGAATACCTTCAGAAATTAATGCATCTTTGCTACAAAAAGATTTGACAACAACATAGTTAACCAGACTTCAAGTTTGAGAAATAGAAATAAGCATGGCAAAGGCTGGTATAACTTTTCTTCTAATTACCACTTGGAAACAAAGGCCTTTCATATTCCATTTGAAAATCAACAGTTTTTCTCATCATGCTTCTTGTTCCAACCAATGATTTCCCTCGTGAATTTGAATCCTCTGCCTCAGTTTTCCTTACAAACTTCTCAAGCCAAGTGGATACATCATTTTCCTTTCGATGATTGATGTTCTATCATCTACTAATTCGACTGCATGCAACTGTAAACCATATTCAATTATTTATCAGAACAAAACATTTGGGAAAATCCTCAAAGATTAAACTTTATAAGAATTTCATAATATCTAAAAATAGACATGCCCCCCAAGGTAAAAAAGTTAACACTGTATAACCGTGTTCTTTTTCCTTAACTTTCAAATCAACATTATCAATTCAAAGAAAGAATCGCATATATGAAAAAATAAAAGAAAGGGAAAAAGATTTTAACTTCAAAATACATGGCAAAAAGAGGGGTTTTTTTTGGGTGGGGGGGGGGGGGGGGGGGTAGGCAATAAAGAGGGTAAATTGATTGCTACTAAAATCAAGAGACAAAAGAAACTAACTCTCCAAAAGATTTGCAATAATGCCACTGATTATAGCTGCTGTCCCTCAGACTAATTAGAATGTTTTAAAGGAGAAGTTTCTAGAGGTTTACAATTAAAAACCCATGATTATTTGAAAATGTATGATCATCTATAAGCAGGAAATTACCTACTTCCCTTACCAGCTCAACAGAATCTTCCTGTATGTACCAAAACCTACAAGTTTAATGCATCCCTTGTTACTCACAAAAAGTTTCCTACTTACATATAAAGCACAACATTAAATCACACGTCTGCAAACACAACATTGGTCTAGGGTCTATGAGAAAAAAGTAGAGTACCTTTATGCCCCTATGCGCAATTCTATTCTTCTGACAGTATCTGGTCTCAATTAAAGTATCATCTGTCAAATAGCATCGATTAGAAGAACAGCCTCTTGTGGTCTCTGAACAACCACTCTTCTAAACTTTGATTTCAAACTGATAGCAGCTAGATTCTCTCCATTTTTAGCACTGCCACAGAGGCCAATTGTTCTATTTTTAGTTAAAATAGTACAACTACATTAGAAAACAGGCATGGCAAAGAGTGTGATGTAAAGTGCACAAAAAGGACTGGCAAGTCTGGCAGCCAAAATTAACTACATTATTTAGTCAAAATTTTTAGATATTATATGCCTTTCATAAACTAATTATAGGTTGAGCTTGTCCTTAGCATGAACCCAGTTGTCTTATACCTTTTTCAAAATATCAAAAGATGACCAAAAGGACAAACAAATGATCACAAGAATAACATCACTACAAGTCAAACTTGCATCAGCAGCGATTCTGCAAGGATAGTCTTTCTAGAAGTAGCTAAACATCCAAAGGGTATCTTAATTCTGCAAGAAACCAAGTTCTGTTATAATGTCAGCAAAATTTGTTAAGAGGAACCAAAGGGGCCCAAATTTTCCAGCCAAAGTACTATAGACTTAAATGAATTCCTTGCAAATAAATATAGAGTATATCTAGAGTAAGAACACTTTTGTTTATGTCAGATAAAACATACATTCATGGAATTCTCTTGAACATGAATATGCACTTACCCCTAATTGGATTCCGTATCGAATTTGCCTATATCCGAATGCTCATCCACAGTAACTGCAGCGTGCAATTAGAGACCTGGCTGCAAAAGAATCTATACTGAATCAGGTAAACGTCGCTTAAAAAACTAATTCATCAACCAATTTATAACAATATAATGTAGGTCATAAATAATCTATCAGTAGAAAGATGATGTGATTTTAATATCGTGCAAACTCATGGAAATATAGAGCGAGATAAGGCACCTGCTAGCAGCATCACAAGATTAGGGAAATCTGAAGAATTAAACCATACTGCAGGCCTCCAGCTAATTCATCAAACCAGGCTTAATTGACATTCTTAACTTTTAAGCTTAAAACTAACATCAGTTAATCTAGTAAGGTTTTCAGGAGGAAAATGCTATTTGCATGAAGTCACCTTCATTGTATAAAGTGATTAGTGATAGCCTATGTAAGGCACTTGCTTTTGTTACTGGAATGATGAGCTAAACATTTTCAATGACATTGTCTGAAAACAAATAGCCCATCTTATTATGGTTGTTTGGAAAGTTCAAACTAGAATCTAGAAATGATAACTTGCTGAATGGCTATACTTAATTATGAAATCTTAAAAAAACTTATTAGAGAGAGAGGAATGGTCTCTTAATTATGGAAATCTTAAAATAAACTTATTATAAAACTTATTCAAATACAAACACATGTGAATAGACAGGAATGGTATCTTAAAAGCATGTCTGTAAATAACTAGTTATGTATTTTTTGCTATCCAAGAAAATAGCTATTACCTGGACTCAGAAGGATATGCATGCTTGAATCAAGAATTGAAGAAATTGACAAAGAGTACTGCATGCTCCTCTAACTTCTTTTCAGTTGCCACAAGCTTCACTAGTCTACTTTCTGATTGCAAAAATGATTTATATAAGCATAATACAAGTTCCTGAAATAACCTACTTTTGAAGCTTCTTTAGTAGCTTCTTATCTCTAACTCCATCATAAAGAAGCTCATAAGAATAATAAGTTATATGGCCCTTTTTCAACAAATCTTCTACAACAATCTTAGGAGCAGCAACATCCCTTTTATCTGACTCAAAAATTGTATTCACAACCTCAGGAACTATACCCTTTCCTACCATCAGGTGGATGAGACCAACTGCATTATGAACCCTGTTCTCTACACAAAGACAGTTTATAACTCGTCCAAATGTTGTCAAAGATGGAACGAAGCCTTTCTCAACCATTTGCAGAAGGAAATCATAACCAGAATCAACTTGTCCTGTTTTGCAGAAGCCATCAATCATGACACGGTAAGTGTAACTGTCAGGGGCACAGCCATTTTCACACATTTCATGGAAAAGCTTTTCAACCATATTAATCTTTAGCTTCTCAGAAAAAGCATTAATCATAACATTATATGTTGCTGTTGTATGAGAAACCTTGTATCTTTGTCCCATTCTCCTAAACAGCTTGTATGCTCCATCCAGGTCTCCATTATTACAAAAGCCATTGATCAGTGTGCTAAAACTAACAATATCTGGAGCCAGACCCTTTTCTTCTATCTCCTCAAGCAAGTTCAATGCTTCATTAACTTTCCGAGCTTTACAGAGGCTCTCTACAAGTATATTGTATGTGATTACATTAGGAATGCACCCCTTCTCTGTCATGGTTTTGAAAGTTTCTATCACATCTTCTGAATTGGAAGTTTTGCAGAGGCCATTCAGCACAGAGTTATATGTGATAACATCGGGAGTGATACCATAGCTCCACATTTGGTTTAGAATCTCAATTGCATTTTCCATTTTCAACTGTTTACAGTAACCGTCAATCAAAGTATTAAATGTAAAAATGTCAGGAAGGTAGCCTTTGGCAATTGCATCATTCAGCAAATTATTAGCATCAGAGACACAACCCATCTTGCATAATCCATTTATAACTATATTATAAGTCCATATGTCGGGACTACAACCATTTTCTGCCATCTCATTCATCAGCTGCAAGGCCTGCAAAATGAGTCCCTGCAAAGACAACCCTTTTATAAGAATGTTATACATAATGATATTAGGCTTTAATCCTTTCACCAAAGCCTCATTAAATATAGATACAGCGCGGTCTGTCTCACCATCCCGGCATAACCCATTAATTAAGGAACAATATGTGAATTCATCAGGTACAAAACCCTTAAAAGTTGCATCACTGAGAATCTTATCCGCATATTGTATCATACCCAATTTGCAATATCCATCAATTACAGCATTGTAGGTAAAACCATCAGGTTCCAAACCTTCATTCACCATTTTACGCAAAAATCTTTCAGCTTCTGCAACCTTCCCATTCTTACACATGCCACATATCACAGTATTGTACGTAACAACATCTGGTCTCAGACCTTCCCTAGTCACGCTATTAAATAGACTAACAGCTTCACTGACAGCACCTTTTCTGCAAAGCCCTTGGATAAATATATTGACTGTAAATAAATTTGGAGACACTCCCCTCTTCAAAACATTGTTCAGCAGCTTTTCACTTTCTTGAACACCTCCATTCTTGCAAAGAATATGTATAAGTTTATTAAATGCAGTGACATTTGGAGTAAGTCCCAGCCTAAGCATCTCATCAAACAACTCATATGCCTCCACATGATGATTCTCTTCGAAAAACCCTCCTATTACTGTACAATAAGCAACTGCATTTATCTCGCATCCCTGCAACGGTATGCTTCTAAGTAGCCTCAAAGCAGCTTGAGGCCTCCTTGTCCTACAAAATGACTTTATCCTAATTGTATAAGTGTACACATCAGGAGCGATCCCTTTATCTCGCATCCTCATGTACACCTTGTGGGCTTGATTGAAATATCCATATTCAACCAAAATATTCATGATTGCGTTATAGGATAAAACTGTTGGCTCACAATTATAAAAGTCCATCCTCTCAAACACATTAATAGCTTCTTGAACTTTCTGTTTGCGTCCATAGTTTCTCATGCACCCAATATAAACTCCTTCAAGCAGACTGTTATCTACATTCATTCTCATCTCTTGAAGCACCTTCTCCATAGCCTCGAACTCCCCATGATACCCAAGCTTCTCAATCATGCACTTATAGGTTAACAAAGTGTGCTTGAACCCATCTTCTTTCTTTACTGCATTGAACAATTCAAGTGCTTTCAGAGGATCCTTTTGGTATTTTACAACTGCAGCTACATGTTTTGGAAGTAAAGCACGACTCATTCCAAAACCAATCATTTAACACCATGTAAACACACTAAACCATTGACATTTTAAAACCCTTTGCTCTTCTTCTCAATTTGAGCTTCGAGTTATCCTAATGCCAGGAAAATAACCCAAAAATTCGAGGATCATTTGTCCTAAATTTGGATAACTGTTAATTCAAAATCAATATTCCTTTCTATAATGAAAAGCTCTAAACTAGGTGATCACATGTATGGGCAAATAGACAACAGACCAACTTCATTAAGGCTAAGTCTAGGAGAATATGGGGACAAGTAAAAGCACCAAGGCCATTAATCTCAGCAACCAAATAAAAGCATAAAAAAGACAGCAAAAACATCAGAAATAAGCAGGTGAAAATACCCACAAGAGAGTTCTTGCATTGAAATGCAATCCCCAAAGCAAGCTGCCACAATTTGAATAGAGATGGAGACTGCTTTCATCCAATTTGAATTGCTGTCTATAGTGTTTTTCTCAATCTCTAGGGTTTAAGACAGGGACCAAAAGAAAAGAGAAGAGAAGGAGAAGGGAGCTTGCAATTTTCAGATTTGAACCAAGTAAACGACTCAGATCTTGCCATGTCACCTTTAAACAGCGGGACCCACATATCTTCTTAATCCAACGGCTGATCAAAATCATATTAAAAGATACAAGTTTTTCTTTTCGCTCATCTGGAAATCTGAGTCGTCTTCTTCCTAGCAGAGACAGAGAGAGCGAAGAAGGAAAAAGAAAATATGGAGACGTCAGGGGAATGGCTGGAGAAAGCTTTGGTGGAGTTGAGTAAGAAAATGGAGACGGGTTTGAGTTTGGGTTTGGATTTGGATAGAGAAATCATATCTGGGTTAGTCTCTTACTGCGAGATGGCTCAGCCTCTTGATGCCAAAGAATATCTTGACGTAATTCTTCTTTCCCATCTCTCTTCTCTTCTTTTTATCTCTACTTCTCAATCTAAAGGTTTTGGGCTTATGTATTCTTTTGTTTATTTATTTTTCCTAACTTCTATGTTAGATTTTGATTGAAAGAATGGATAGTTTTTGGATATTTCTGTTGATTAGAGATTATGTGAATTGCCCACCAAACAACTTGATCGTGATTATTATTGATAAAAAAATTCCGTTGATGAATTATTGGAAAGTGTTAGGATTAAAGTTAAATTCTAGCAAGGAATAGCATGTCAAATTTCCTGATTTCATTAAGGAAGATTGCTGTTTGTCTGACATTTGAGATGGGATCATACCCTATTTAATTAATTTACTTTTCTCATATTAAATTTTTGATAATAATCTCTTTCTTTTCTCTTTTGTATTTCACCTTTCTAAGGGGTTTTAGCTATGAGATAGAATTGGAACATAGTTAGGCGCTCTAAGCATTGTTTTGCAGGTATAAAGGGGAGCATAGCATTGTAGTTTAACAAGAGGTTACACCATTTTTATCAATCAATATACATAGTTCTTATGTTAAATTTACTTTCTTAATTATTTAGCTGTAGCGAAAGTTGTTTCTTCGGCAGCCGTATCAAGGATTTTCATTACCTTTTGCAGAATATTATAGGCCTGGAAGCAGGATCAAGTGTCACTGAAGAGTATTTGCGGCGGAGAGGTCATACAGATCTCTCCAGTGGCAATGCAGCTATTGCACCTTCAAAACTGCAAGCGTATGTCAAACCACCTTCGGGTGAAAGCTCTGTTGCTGGAACTAAAAAACCATCTAAAACTCCAAATGAGGCCTCAAGCTCCAGTTATCAAGCTGGACCTAAAAAGAATGGTAATCATGAAAACAGAGTTCTGAATGATGGTAGTGATACAAGGGATACTCATAAAGGAAATCAAGGTAATTCTAAAAAGAAGAAATCTGGTAAAGTTGTTTCACTTGCTGAGGCAGCCAAAGGGTCAATTGTCTTCCAGCAGGGGAAACCATGCTCGTGCCAGGCTCATAGGCACAGACTGGTCAGTAATTGTCTATCCTGTGGTAAGATAGTCTGTGAACAAGAGGGAGAGGGGCCTTGCAGTTTCTGTGGTGCCCTCGTGCTTAGAGAAGGGAGCACCTATGCCGGTTTAGAAGGAACCTTCACTCCCTTATCAGATGCTGAAGCAGCAGCTGAAGCTTATGCAAAAAGGCTTGTTGACTTTGACAGAAACGCTGCAGCACGTACAACAGTTATTGATGACCAAAGTGACTACTATGAGTTCGAGAATAACAACTGGCTGTCAAAAGAGGTAGCTAACTTCTTTCTAAACTCTTTTAGTTTTTGACACTGAGGGCAATTGCTGTGTGAATTTGCTTAGAATTTTCTTCCACATTGTATTCGTTTCTACCAGGAGAAGGAACTTCTGAAGAAGAAACAAGAGGAGATTGAAGAGGCTGAGCGCTTGAAACGAAGTAAAGTGGTTGTGACTTTTGATTTGGTCGGGCGCAAGGTATTACCTGTTCCAATCGTTTGATTTTTACCTGTAACATTTTTGCTTATAAGTTTCATTTGACTATGCAAGTTGCAAAATAACAGAATAATTTTGACGATAATAAAACTTTAAATTTGTCCATTTCTGTTAGCTAGCCATTTCAATCACTTTGACTCTTTGCTTCTCTTTTCTTGTTGTCCCTGCTGTCTTCAATGTTTGTAAAGTAGCCTTATTTTGAAGGATTCTTCCTGAGTAGCTTTAACTGCTTTGATTTTTTCTTTAGTCCATTATTGCTTTTGGCTAGATATGGATATTTAAACTTTTCTAACATACACACAATTAAATTTCGCAGGTCTTACTGAACGAAGATGAAGTTTCAGAACTAGAATCAGAGAGCAGGATACTTTTACGGCCACCAGATGAAAGAGAAGTGAATAGGATTAAACCTAATCCAAACCTTAGAGTACAACCAGTCTTCATAAATCCAGCGCCCGTTAATAAGCCTTCTAGTAAACAGCCGAGCAAGAGCCCTGCCAGTGGCTTGCGGTTGGAGATTACGGGGAGGGTGCAGCATGAAAGCAATGAACTGAAATATTTTATGACAGAAAAACAGATAGAAGCGGCTTGAAATTGAAGTTTTTGCAACGACACACAAGTAAATGCCGGTCCATATCAATATGCGGCAGATTATGGTGAATAGATTATTTTTTAGAATAGATTATTTTTTAGACATCGATCTTACAGACTGTAACTACTGTTTTATCATCTTTATCCATTGTCAATGAATTCAAAAACACTTTCTATTTTATCGAGTAGAAGTCAAGGAAATAGCCCTTATTCTTGGGGAAGAAACTAAATGAAGAGTTAAAAGTGTTAGATCGAAATCATAATTTTCAGTGACAGAAAGCCTATTAGAACTGCTTATCCTTGTTTCTTTGGAGATTTCCAGTCAATTCATCGGAAGACTTCTTTAGTAATTCACCAATGTAAATTGTTAAACTGATAAGGAAGGCAGCCTCTTGAAGAAGAAAAGTTGAAAATTAAAAAAAAAAAAAAAACCCTCAGGTCTTCAAGGGCGTGGGTTCAAGTTCCACTCTGCACATTTAAACATTCCGATTTGAATTTTTATCCCTCAAATTCAGAATTGCTTATATAAAATAGTTTTTGAAATTAATTAAATAATAATCTCGTTTCTTGTTTTCAAACCAATGAAAAAAAGGTGGCCGATTGTGATTGGAAATAGAAGCAAAACAGAACAAGTTCGTAGTTTCCTCCGAAAAACAGAGAGCGAGATTCTCAACCAACTTAACTTACCCGCAAAACTCAAAACTAACAAAACTACAAAAACGACAACAACAATTTCTGATGAAAACCTCCCTCTCTGTCTCTGTCTTCTTAGGAATCCCCTCCAAACACTCAACACCGCCTCAAAACTAACGGTCATGATTTAATCTCCCATTTCCTTCTTCTTCACTTCTGTGATATGTAAGAACTTCTGATCCCTACTTGCTTATTTCTCGTTACGTTTTTACTTTCTTGCTTCTTGTTTTAATCATTTTGTTTGTGGGTTTCTTGTTTAAAACAATGGGTTTGTTTATGTTATAGTGTATGGTTGAACTGGTCGTTATTTTATCAACTTTGATGCATTCTTTTGATACCCAGTGAACTTTGATTCATTCAAAAGCTTCAACTTTCGTTTTTGAATGTCATTAAAGCCTTGGCTTTTCCTTGATTATTTCCAAACCCAACACTTGATCACTCTCATCATTTTGGAGGTATATAATATATCTATAATCACTCTGCTTGTGCACTAATGGTTATTTCTTCATATGCTTAAATTTCTCAACAATTAGTTTGGAATTTAGATAATCAAGGCTTTTGGAGAAGGTTCTTGTTTGATCAAATCCAAATCTTTTCATTGTTTTTTGTTATCTGGCTTTTGGTCAGGCTGATTGTGTTGTTTCTTTATATATCTTAATTCTTATTGATATCTGCAACAATAAGAGTCATGCCACATATTGATCTGGGATTTTAATTCTATTCTTTTATGTTTAGATATACTTTTTCTTTTGCATTTATTGAGGTTTCCTGTTCCCTTTTTTTTAATTGCAGATAGCAGCTTACATAAGTTGCACCATGGCAACTAAAGGGAACACTGGGGAACTGAAAACTAGGAGCTCGGTGTCCATTTTTATAGTGATTGGTTTATGCTGTTTCTTCTATGTATTGGGTGCCTGGCAAAGAAGTGGTTTTGGCAAGGGCGATAGGATAGCCTCAGAAATCACTAAACAAACTGATTGCGGCGTCCTTTTCAATCTTAATTATGAGACTCATCATGGTATTGATGATTCAGACTCACCAGCCAAAGAGTTTAATCCGTGTGATGATAAGTATATCGATTACACACCTTGTCAAGATCAAGCGAGGGCAATGACATTTCCACGAGAAAATATGATGTATAGGGAAAGACATTGCCCACCTGAAGAAGAGAAGCTGCAATGCCTTGTCCCGGCCCCTAAAGGGTACGCAACCCCATTTCCATGGCCAAAGAGTAGAGACTATGTGCCCTTTGCAAATGCTCCTTATAAGAGCTTGACAGTCGAGAAAGCTGTCCAGAACTGGATTCAATATGAGGGAAATGTTTTTAGGTTCCCAGGTGGAGGAACTCAGTTTCCAGAAGGAGCAGATGCATATATTAATCAACTTGCATCTGTGATCCCTATCGACAATGGGATGGTCAGAACCGTATTAGATACTGGATGCGGGGTAAGTTTTACATCAGCTTTTGCTTTTCTGTTGTCTTCTTTCATATTCTTCAACTCACATGCTGTAACTGAAGAACTAGCATTGAAGAAATTATGCATTAATATGACTAGTATAAATTTTGGAATTGGATAAGAAAGATTGAGCAGTGTACTTAAAATCATATAATTCAATTAAATTGTTTGAAGACTGCACATTTGGATTTTAGAACTATTCAATGTCTAGTTTTTCCTTCATAATACTTACGATTGTGCTTGTCACCCATCATCCTTGCATTAAACACAATTCTAATTGGATAAAAATATGAATAAGGTTATTTGAGAAATTTTCAATAGTGTTATTTGATCTAGAAGTTGTTATAATGGTTTGGGGTGACTTTCTTTGCAGTTTCTAAACTAGATTTTTTCCTACTTTATTATGTTAACTATTCACACTTGTGAATCAAAGACCAAATTTAACAGTTTCTATTGTTATCCGACTTCAGCAAACTAGCATAGTAATGAGTAATTTGTAGTATTGGCTGTCTTTGTTGTATGGAACAACTCGGAGCCTATTTGTCTAGTTTTGTTGGTTGATCATATTGATGAGCAGCTCTTCCTCTGACAACAAAGTTCACTTTTCATTTTCAGTTAACTTTTATGTTGTTCTTCCCCTATGATATTTGGATAGATCTCATTTTTTAGCCTTTTATTTATTTTCTTGGTGTGGTGTTTAGGTTGCAAGTCTTGGTGCATATCTATTCAAAAAGAATGTTTTAACAATGTCTTTTGCACCAAGAGACTCTCATGAAGCACAAGTTCAATTTGCTTTAGAAAGAGGTGTACCGGCTGTTATTGGTGTTCTGGGAACTGTAAAGATGCCATATCCTTCAAGGGCCTTCGACATGGCACACTGTTCTCGTTGTTTGATTCCATGGGGTGCAAATGGTGAGGGCAAAAATTATAAAAATATTTTAACTCTGATGTTTGAGCTGGTTTTTGAGGTATGGCCAGCTAGATTTTTCTCTTGGTCTTTAAATATGTTACTAACTGTATACAGTATGGTAAAGCTGAACCAGCTTCACCTTTCTAAAGTTGGCTCCATATGTGGCAGAAGTCAAGTATTTACCAATTTTTGAGTTAACGCTGGTTTAAAAGGAAGTCTAATGCTTGCATCCGGTTAAAACATTTTTGACAACCGGGCTTATTACTTGTGACACAGTTCTTTTTATCTTTTAACTATAGCAGTGTAGTCTGTTTGTAATGATTTGTTCTTCTTTTTCATTTGGAAATCCTTATATTACATCTTGTAGCTAATTAATATCTTCTATAACTTTCTATTGAACACCTTTCTGCAGATGGAATTTACATGATGGAAGTTGATAGAGTTCTTAGACCTGGTGGTTACTGGGTGCTTTCTGGTCCCCCCATCAACTGGAGGAATGATTACAAAAGATGGGGCCGCCCTAAAGAGGAAGTGGAGGAGGAACAACAGAAGATTGAAGAGATTGCAGAACTCCTTTGCTGGGAAAAGATGCAAGAGATGGGGGAGATTGCGGTTTGGAGGAAAAGGGCTAATTATGATTCATGTCGCCAGCAAGATACTAAACCTACTGCGTGTGAATCGAAATATGCAGATGATGTCTGGTATAATATTCATTCCATTTATCCATTCTCCTTTAATAGTTAGAGACGGAAATATAATTTATCCCTTTCATTTAGTTCATCACTTGCCTGTCCTGTCCATAAATTTTTTTGTTTAGTGATTTTGAAAAGGGAGCAATGTATCAAATATTTGAATAACACATTAGACTGCATGTTTTGAAGAACCACTTTGTTGTTTTCCTCGAACATAGGTACAAGAAAATGGAAGCATGTGTAACACCTTATCCGGAGACAAGTGAGCCAAATGAAGTTGCTGGTGGAGAATGGAAGCCATTTCCTGAGAGACTTAATGCTGCCCCTTCCAGAATATCTAGTGGATCTGTCCCTGAAGTATCAGTTGAGACATATCAGGATGATGTGCGGTTATGGAAGAAGCATGTCAATGCTTATAAGAGGATTAACAATATTATTGACTCGGGGAGGTATCGCAACATCATGGACATGAATGCTGGTCTAGGAAGTTTTGCTGCTGTCATTGAATCTCCAAAATTGTGGGTTATGAATGTTATGCCAACAATAGCTGAGAAGGATACATTGGGGATTATTTATGAACGTGGATTGATTGGCATATATCATGACTGGTAAGGCCCATGATATCAATTTTCTCTTTCATTTTTTTTTGTTTCTTTTCTATTATTATTTCTTAGACTGATTTGATTTGAATAATCTTAAACCAACCATGGCAAACCTTACTTCTTGTCCAATAATATGTTCTTTTAGATATAATCTCAAAAGGGTCATATCTAAACTCTTTAGAACTGACAAAAAGTATTTATGTTACCATTCCACTCTATAAGTGCCAGATTTGAATGAAATATGCAAGTATTTATTCCAGTTGCTCTTTCCCTTGCCTTTTTGGTATTGTCAACTAAAATCTTGCTTGACACTGGTGCCTGTTGTTGTCTCAAATTCTCGGGCATCTTCTAGCTTCTTCCTGGTTCATCATTTCAGCCACGCTTATAATCACTGTTAATTGTGCTTTTGAATTCATAGTGCATTAGTATGATTCTGAAGAACAGTGCATCTAACTGCAAAACTTGGATAGGAAGCTAGCGATTTAAATTGTGGACATACTGCAGATTATCATTTCTTCTACAATGGGCTACAGGTTTTCATTACTGTGTTATGACCAATGCTGTATATTATGCCAGGTGTGAAGGTTTCTCCACATATCCGAGGACATACGACCTCATTCATGCAAATGGTATATTCAGCTTGTATAAAAATAAGTAAGTATATGCTAAAATTAGATGTCAATTTAAGAAAACTACTAGATGCCACTCTGTTCTGTTAGACAACAGCATATTCTTTTGGTACCAATTGAAAAACTCAGCAGTTGGAATATATGCATAGAATGAAGAACTCTAATTGATATTAGCGAAGCCATCTTCATTCCAGATTTTTCATACATTGATCTCATCTATGCACATGCACGTTACTTACACTTGCATTTAACTGTTGCAGATGTGATGCTGAGGATATTCTTCTGGAGATGGATAGAATTTTACGGCCTGAAGGGTCAGTCATTATCCGTGATGAAGCGGATGTGGTAATCAAGGTAAAGAAAATTGTGGGAGGAATGAGATGGAATACACGAATGGTGGATCACGAGGATGGTCCTCTTATCTCGGAGAAGATACTATTTGCAGTCAAAAGGTATTGGGTTGCTGGCGAAAATAATACAACATCCATGGGGTGAGCTGACCAGTAAAATGAGGAAGCACTAGATTGATCTTATCATGAGTTGCAGTTATTTCTAGTTAACCAAAATGGAATGGTATTAGCCATTTGCATCTCAGCAAGTGACAAGCAGGTTATAAAGCAGCATCAGCATTATCTGACCATTGATTAGCCTATGTTCTTCTCAAAATAGGATAATAGTTTTAGATTAGGCCATCCATATCATGATTTTTCTTCTCTTTTATCTTTTCATTGGTTTTCGTCTCAAATATGTATATCTTTTCTCTTTGTAATCAATTCAGGCTTCTCTGAATGTGGACTACAAATCAATTTTAAGTTTATATTTGATTTTCATATATATCTTTAATGTTTTGGTCAAGTATTTGATTTCCATCTCTGCTTTGGACCTTTTTGGAGTAATGCACCTTGTGTTTAGTCACTAAAATTTTACCATAATCTTGATCTAACCGTGCGATTCAAAACATTCTCAGACTAAAAGGATTCTGCATTTGCCATGGACAAAATTTTAAGTCACAAGTAACTGGAAAAACGACTAGTCTTTGGGAATTCAAACTTGCAATACACATACAAATCTTGGCTAGTAGAATTACATCACTTCAAACTACAATAATACTATATGAAACTAAATGGATCCCAAAACATACTGATATTCAAGAAATAACATAACTCAAAGACCATTAGACCAATACTAAATGAAACGGCTTATTGCTCAAAAAGACCCCTGAACTTACACAAAATGGCCAAATAAGTCTCCGAACTCTAATTAATTGCAGCCAAATAAGCCCTTAACTCTTAAAAAAGCCAAATAGGCCATTTTCTGACGGCTAAATGCTAAAATAAGGACTAAATGTTTCAATATTTTCTCAAATAAGGATCAAAACACACAATTCCAACAAATTAGAATACATACTTAATATTTTTTACAAATTGGATACAATATAAGTTGATACTAGTGTGTGTGAGATATATATAAACTGAAAAGCACACGATAATTTCATATCATATTATGTTTAATGAATTTATTTTGATTAATAGGGTTTGATTTTTAATTAACACGAATATCATTTTTCTATCAAATTTAACGTGTACGCATGAGAAGCATTGGTTTTCATTTAAGAATTCCCTAATTTGTAAAAATTTGCTAAGTATGTGTTTTAATTTGTTGGAATTGTGTGTTTTTATCCTTATTTCAGAAAATCTTGAAATGTTTAGTCCTTATTTCAGCATTTAGCCGTCCGAAAAGGGGTTATTTGGTCTTTTTTTAAGAGTTTAGGGGCTTATTTGGCCGTTTTGTGTAAATTCATGACTCTTTTTAAGCATTTTTAAGCAATAAGAGCTCGTTTGTTTTGATATAATTTAATCACTTTCTATAGAAAGTATAGGGTAGGAAATAACTTTAGCATGTTTGGTTATTTTTTTTAGAGAAAGTTTAGGGTAAGAAAGTTTTACTGACCCAATTACTTTCTCTCCAAAGTGAAAAAGTGCTTTAAGACCGGGCAGGTGTTAAAACACTTTCTCACTTTTCTCATTAAAGTGATTTTAAGACAAAATTATTTAAAAGGACCTTGTTTATAAATTTAAAATATTCATCAAAGGGTTTTAATAAATTTAACTTTACTTTCTTAGGAATTTAATTTAAACTTTAGAGGTTAAACAAACATGCTAAAGTATTTTCTTAAGAAAAAAACTTTCTAGTCCTAAATTTTCTATAGAAAGACTTTCTACCATTTTACTTTCTATAGAAGCTTCCAAACGCATTCTAAATCTAAATGAAACTACCCAGTAAAATTCCATATCACTTCAAACTAGAATAATACCCATATTACTTCAAACTAGAATAATACTAAATGAAACTAAATGGACTCTCAACGACCAATACTAAGTGAAACTATATAATACTACCTACTAATATCAAAGACCAATCTCAACAAAAGCTGCTTCCATTTCATTTGGACTTGTAAGGTTGGAGAGTGAACTTAACCAACTGACAAATCAACTTAATTCCCTGCAAATACAGTTCAACCACTTTCAGTTTTTTTCCACCATGGCTCTTTCCTCTCCATTAAGCAGACTCATTACATCTTTCAAGATCATTGCTTCCATCCGATTAAAATAAACCACTCCCCGACTTGTTATCAGATAAATTCAGCTCCTATAAATCCATATCCATGCACAAATCATCAGTCTCTTTGCCCAAATTCTCTTAGACAGTTCATAGGATTTTTATATCATGAAATTTTGAAAAGAATAAGTCTTTTCTGCTCTTACATCTCTTAGCAAGATTTTTGATATTTTTTCTTCAACCTCCTCATCTTGTCTGCTAGCGGAGCTCTACTAACCTTAACGTAAATTGAGTCCTTGATAAAGTCATAAAAATCATTTGTATCCTTTGAATCATGCTTCAACATATCTTCAAGTAGAGTTATTTCATCATTCTCAGGGAAAATCCTCCGAAGATTTGGCCTTGCTTTTCACAGCAGTCTCTTCTTACTCAACAACACTCCTAGCCCGTTTTGATTTCTTAAGTGGTAGGTCGGTTTCCCTAACTCTCTTAGAAGAAGTTTGATCCTTAGAAATCAGTATTTTGCTAATGGCATACGGAGAATTCTTTCAAGCCATACCGAAGTCAGAATCAGAATTACCGTCCCAGTCGCCACCACTGGAATTCTCATCTTCTTCTTCAACCGAGTTTGTTTTGAAGCTTTTGTGGCACTGGTATGTTTTGGAGTCCGGTTTTGGACTCATCTTCTTACTTCTGGTCATTGGAAGAAGAAGAAGACCCCTGATCATTTTCATCTTCTATAGAGTAAGGAGGAGGGTTTTCAATTGGCTTGGGATGTTTTCGTGCCATGGATGAATAGAGTTTCTTGGTTCTTGTTGATTGATGGTGGAGTGGTGACAATAGAATGTATGAGAAGAGAAATTTCTATGGGAATGGAAAGGCAAAAAAGTTAACTAAGTTGTAATCAAGTCTTTTTGCCCCAAATTCTCTTGGATAGTTCATAGGTTTTTATTATTATTATTATTATTA
>AWWV01008740.1:0-44598 GCA_001974805.1 Corchorus capsularis
TTTTTTTCAACCTCCTCACCTTGTCTGCCTGTTGAGCTCTATAATACGAACATGAATTGAGTCCTTGATAAAGTCATAAAAATCATTAATATCTTTTGAATCATACTTCAACATACCTTCAAGTAAAGCTATTTCATTATTCTCAGAGAAAATCCTCTGAAAAGGTGGTTTTGCTCTTCATATTTCTAAATCTCTTGTTCCTCAACGACACTCTTGGCCCATTTTGATTTCTTGAGTGGTTGGTCAGATTCCCTAGCTCTCATGGCAAAATTTTGAGCCTTGGAAATCAACTATTTTCCAATGGCGTTCGGAGAATTCTTTGCAGCCATACCATAGTCAGAATCGGAATTACCGTCCCAATCACTACCACCGAAATTCTCATCTTCTTCTTCAACATGGTTTGTTTGTAGCTTTTGTGGCACTGATGCGTTTTGGGGTTTGGTTCTGAACTCATCTTCTTGCTTCTCGTCATTAGAAGAAGAAGAAAACTTCTGATTCTTTTCATTTTCTCTAGAGGAAGGAGGAGGATTTTCAATTGGATTAGGATGCTTTCGTGCCATGGATGAAGAGAGTTTCTAGAATCTAGTTGATTGATGGTGGAGTGGTGAGAGTAGAATGTATGGGAAGAGAAATTTTTATGGGAATGGCAAGACCAACAGACTAACTAAGTTGTAATCAAGTCTCTTTGCCCCAATTTCTCTTGGCAGTTCATAGGATTTTTTATCATGAAGCTTTGAAAAGAATAAGTTTTTTCCATTTTCACATCTCTTAACAAGGTTTTCAAAATTTACCTTCAAGCTCCTCACCTTATCTGCCAGCTAGACCTGGCAATTTGTGTTTCGTGTCGTGTTTCGTGTCATATAAACGTGCATAATTTAGGAGTATATGGCCAAACACGAATACGACACGAATAACTAATCGTGTCATGGTCTTAAAAACGTTTACGATACCTGTTTATTAATTGTGTACACGACACGAAACGACTAAACACACTTTTTTTAAGCGTGTAACCAAGAACACGACACGACTAGACTAACACGAGTTAAACATTTAACACGAATAATTTAAACATGTTTTAGAACATAGTTTGTTCAATTTAAACATGTAACTAAGAAAAACATCCAGAATTCCAGATCATATAAACATAGTTGATAAAATAATAATAACAAAACATCCAAAAATAGTTTAAAAGCATCCAAATTCAATTTCAGTTTGTTCAATTTCCAAATTTTTGTTTGTGCTTGCTTCACATTTTCCTCCCAGCAGCTTGCAAAGTTGAACACGTCCACACTTGTACATTACTCACCCCTTTACTCAATTGCTATTTGTTGCAAAAATCAATACCACCAGAATAAAATCAACACCAACATCAATTCAGTCTATTCTAATTTCTAATTTAAGAAGCATAATAAAACTAAAGCTTACAAAGTAATTAAATTTAACCTTTTCAATCATGAGCAAAAGAACATTGGACTGATGCAACTTCTTCTTTGGTGATACTCAACTTCATAATATCTTCTGTCAGCTCCTTTAGCTCTTACACATCAGTAGATTCTACATATTTTTTATGATAGTATTAGTAAGATAGATATAGAAGATTAAAAGTAAAGCAATAAAATTGAAATAAAAGATACAACAAAAAAGTAATACATACCAGTTTCTTCTCCAAATAGCCAATCCTTGCTACAAATAAGTGCCTCCACAACCTCTGGTTTCAATGAGCTACGATATTAGTCAAGAACCCTACCACCAACACTAAAAGCAGATTCGTATGTCACCGTAGATACATGAATGCTCAAGATATCTCGAGCCATGGCAGCAAGTTGTGGAAACGTAAACTGAAAACTCCAACACATCCAAATCTTGCTTCATACTCACATGTTTTTCTTCCAAATACAAGTCTAACTGTGACTTCTCCATCATAGCTCCAAACTTGGCACTCTCAAAACTTTGATAGTCCTAATAAATAAAAAAAAACAGCAATCAATTCAGTATCTAAAAACTATTATAAACTTTATCAAGACAAACAACTTTATAAAAAAATTGATTAAACACAGATTTACCTTCAAGAATTTATTTCTGCCAGATTCCAAGCGCGAAGATCTTGCACTTATAGGTTGCTCAATTTGAGTTTCACTAGTAGAAGAACTAGTATTTGATTTGGAGGTACTAGTAGAAGCATTTGCAGCAACATATTCAAGACCATACAAACTAGCTGAAATCTTGCTGAACTGTTCAGAATTTTCCCCATACAATATTTGGTAACTATACTCCACAAACTGAAGCTTGTAATGAGGACCTAATGTCACAACTATAGTTAGAATTAAGCTAAAATCAGACCAATATTTTTCAAACTTAGCAAACATCCTAGTAGCAATGTTTTTCATGCAGTCATCTTCCCCATTCTTGTGCTCTTCTAAAGACAAACATGCCATGAAAATTGAGGGAAAATATAAATTGGCAGTAGGGTAATTTGTTCCAGAAAATGTGCAAGTGATTTCATAAGAATCAGCCAAGAATGCAGTAAGCCTCTCAATTCTGTCCCACTCATCTTTACTTGGACAACTCTTAAAATTGCTATCACTAATTTCAAGGTAAGCAAAGGCTTTTCGAAAGTAAATTGCACTCTCAAGCATAAGATAGGTGGAGTTCCACCTAGTCTGAACATCTTGTCTTAAGCCCCTCTTACTATTCAAACTAACTAACTTCACACACTCTATGAATTTTTGTTTCCTCACTTGAGAACCTTTCACATACTTGATACTTTCCCTCACTTTATAAACAGGCTCATCAAGTTCTTTCAAACCATCTTGCACAATCAAGTTAAGGATATGAGCACAACATCTAAGATGGAAAAATAAGCCCTCTCCTACAAGCACATTTCTAGCAACCAATTGTTGTTTCAAGATATCCACAAAAGCATCATTAGAAGAGGCATTATCTAAAGTTATACTAAACAGTTTCCTATCAATTTCCCATTCATGCAGCAAGCAATACAATTTTTCACTCAAAGCTACACCGGTATGGGGAGGTGGCATACATGAAAATTTCAAAATCCTTTTCTGTAATTTCCAGTTTTTATTAATAAAATGAGCAGTTAGACAAATGTAGCCATCAATAGTCACAGAAGTCCAAAGGTCAGATGTCAAACTAATTCGACCAGGTGTTTCCTCAATAAGTGTTTTTATCCTAGTTCTTTCTCTTGTATGAATCTTCATGATATCAGATTTGCAGTATTTCTAGATATCTGATTCACCCCGTGTGAATATGCAAATGCAACCTTAATGCATTTATATTCAACAAAAGACAATGGCTGATTATGCATGATCATTCCAATTACTAACAGTTACCTTAACTTTTCAGGGTCAAAATCAGAAGACATCACTTGCATATTTCCTTACTCAGAGGAAAGAATCATTTGTTTGACATCTTAAGTATCTCTCCTAGGACAGGTTTCACAATGGTGTAAGAGATTACCTGTGCCAAACTTACTGTCATATTTCAACACAATATCACAATACATGCACTTCGCTTGAGGTTTTCCATCTGGTGTCTTTTGGTCCAAAGTTTGAACGACATCCCACACCTTGGAAGTTTTCTTCCTCTTCTTCCGACCTCCTTGCTGCTTAGCTTCAAATTTCGGAATCTCCTCTACGCAATCATCATCTTGCTCCACAGTAATTGAAGTTGTTGATTCAAGAGTCACATTAATGTTTTCTGATTCCATTATGATACTACATAAAAAACACGAATAAAATTTGAATTAGAGTGGGGATAAAAAACAATAATATTCAAGCAAGAAGAATTCTGTTTAACCCTGCATTTGGGATATTTTTAAGGTGATGATTACCATTTACCAGTTACTATGTCAAAATAATGAAACTGAAGATCACATTCGGGCAAAACAGAAGAAAATTTAAAGAAAAAAAGAATTTGCTTTGCCAACATGATACATCCATTAACGATACAAACAACTAAAAACTGAAATCACTTAGAATTAGAATGTAATTGAGCTGAGCAGAACACTGGCATGGTGACATAAACTGATATCATCAGAACTGAAAAGTAGAAGGAAAAGAAACAAAAAGCACAGGTATTTAATGAGAAGACCTAAGCACCAAGAGTATGAAGAAAAGTCCAAGTAGCTCTTCCAAGTTCTTCTTTTGTCACCGGTGCAGCGGGTTTATGTTAGAAAAAAAATTCAACCAAACATATGTTAATTTCATAGAACTACAAAATGGGTCTCACAAATAAAAAACAACCCCAAAAGAAGAAGCTTGTAGTACGTGATATGGGAATTTTATCAAACAGTTACTAAGCAATATGCTAGCAAAGCAACGCAATTAAAGGCTTCCAGATAAGATAATATCCTTCCAGATTAACAAATTCAAACAGAAAAACATCAAAAAGGATAATAACATGAATAACCTTTCAAAGGCTACCTAACAAATCAATAGAATTAAAGATGAAGAGATAAAATTGTGATTCGAAATTGAGAAGTAATTAACATCAATTTAAACTCAATTTACCCATAGAACAAAATAATGAGAAAGAGAGAAGAGCTATGAGATTGAATCGCTGAACTTGGGGTCAATGAGAGACTTTTTTACCTTTCGTCGTGTAGTTTTTCGGATGTATGTTGCAGTTGAACTTCAATGTCAGACGCTGAGCCGCTGAGGCAAGAACTGTAAAAACGAAATCTAGCTAGTATGACGTAGTTTGAACTTTGATACAAGGTTACTTCGACGGAGGAGAAGAGAACTGCAGAAGTTAAGAAGAAGATAAGAAATAAGCTCAACGTTTAGTTTGTTGAAAAAATTGGGGATTTTCAATTTAGGGTTTGCAAAAGGGGGAAAACGAAAAGAGAGACGATAAGAAGAAGAGAGGAGGCAGAATAGAAAAATAGATGGGTTGAGGAGAGTTAGGGTTAGTAGTTTCCTTATATACTAGGTTAGAATTACCAAAAATCTCCCTAAAACTTTTATAAAATTACAGAATATTAATGATTTCAATATTATTTTTCAAAAGGTCAAAGTGATATTTCTTTAAACAAACTAAACGTGTTATCGTGTTAGCAGTTAAATATTTTGACACGAATAACACGACTAACTAAACGTGTTATCCGTGTGACACATCGTTTTAGCCGTGTTTTATATGGTTATGACACGAAACACGTTTTCTCTTAATCGTGCTGACACGATTAAACACGAAACACGTTAAGGCCAAACACATATACGGTAAAACCTGTATCGTTCCGTGTCGTACAAACGTGTCATGTCAAAAATTGTCAGGTCTACTGCCACCTGAGCTCTAGTAACACTATCATGAATTGATTCCTTGATAAAGTCATAAAAATCATTCATATCCTTTGGATCATACTTCAACATACCTTTAAGTAGAGTTATTTGATCATCCTCAAAGAAAATCGTCCGAAAAAAAGTGGCCATGCTCTTCACAGTAGTCTCTTATTCCTCAACGACACTCTTGGCCCGTTTTGATTTCTTGAGTGGTAGGTCGGATTCCCTAGCTTTCTTAGCAGAAGTTTGTGCCTTGGAAATCAGTTTTTTGCCAATGGGTTTGGAGAATTCTTTGCAACCATAACGGAGTCAGAATCGGAATTACCGTCGCAGTCACTGCCATCAAAATTCTCATCTTTTTCTTCAATCGGGTTTGCTTGTAACTTTTTTGGGACTGGTGTGTTTTGGGGACTGGTTTTGGACTCATCTTCTCGCTTCTCGTCATTGGAAGAAGAAGAACAGTCATGATCCTTTTCATCTTCTTCAAAGGAAGGAGAAGGATTTTCAATTAGATTGGAATGCTTTTGTGTCATGGATGAAAAGAGTTTCTAGGTTCTAGTTGATTGATAGTGGAGTAGTGACAGTGGAATGTATGAGAAGAGAAATTTATATGGGAATGGAAAAGCCAACAGACTAAGTTGTAATCAAGTCTCTTTGCTCCATATTTTCTTGGAAAATTTATAGGATTTTTTATCATGAAGATTTGAAAAGAATAAGTCTTTTCCGTTCTTACATCTTTTACTAAGATTTTAATATTTTTTCTTCAACCTCCTCACCTTATCTGCCATCCGAACTCTACTAACACTAACATGAATCGAGGCTTTGATAAAGTCATAAAAATAATTTGTATTCTTGGAATCATACTTCAACATATTTTCAAGTAGAGCTATTTCATCATCCTCAGAGAAAATCCTCCGAAAAAATGGCCTTGCTCTTCACAGTATTCTCTTCTTCTTTAACAACACTCTGGCCCATTTTAATTTCTTGAGTGGTAGGTCATATTCCCCAGCTCTCTAAGAAGAAGTTTGAGCCTTGGAAATCAAACTTTTGCTAATGACGTTCGGAGAAATTTTTTGCAGTCAAACCGGAGTTGGAATCAGAATTATCGTCCTAGTCACCGCCACTAGAATTCTTATGTTCTTCTTCAACCGGGTTTGTTTTGTAGCTTTTATGGGATTGATATGTTTTGGAGTCCGGTTTTGGGCTCATCTTCTTACTTTTCGTCATTGGAAGAAGAAGAAGACTCCTGATCCTTTTTAATTTCTCCAAAGGCAGAAGAAGGATTTTTGATTGGCTAGGGATGCTTTCGTTCCATGGATGAGGAGAGTTTTGGGTTCTTGTTGATTGATGGTGGAGTGGTGACAGTAGAATGTATGGGAAGAGAAATTTATATGGGAATGGGAAGACCAACTGACTAACTAAGTTGTAATCAAGTCTCTTTGCCCCAAATTCTCTTGGAGAGTTCATTGGATTTTTTATCATGATGCTTTGAAAAGAATAAGTTTTTTTTTCCGTTCTTAGATCTCTTAGCAAGATTTTCATATTTTTTCTTCAACCTGCTCACCTTGTCTGCTAGCTGAGCTCTACTTACACTAAAATGAATTGAGTCCGTGATAAATTCATAAAAATGATTCATATCATTTGAATCATACTTCAACATATATTCAAGTAGAGCCATTTCATTATCCTCAAAGAAAATCCTCCGAAAAAATGGCATTGCTCTTCACAACAATCTCTTCTTTCTCAACGACACTCTTGGCCCGTTTTGATTTCTTGAGTGTTAGGTCGGATTCCCTAGCTCTCATAACAGAAGTTTGAGCATCGGATATCAGCCTTTTGCCATGGATTCAAAGAATTCTTTGCAGCCATACCAGAGTTAGAATAAGAATGACCCTCCCAATCACTGCCACCAGAATTCTCATCTTTTTCTTCAACCAGGTTTGTTTATAGCCTTTGTGAGATTGGTGTGTTTTGGGGTCCGGTTTTGGACTCATCCTCTTGCTTCTCATCATTGGAAGAAGAAGAAGACTCATGATCTTTTTCATCTTCTCCAAAGGAATGAAGAGGATTTTCGATTGGATTGGGATGCTTTCGTGCCATGGATGAAGAGAGTTTCTAGGTTCTAGTTGATTGATGGTGGACTGGTGACAGTAGAATGTATGGGAAGATAAATTTCTATGGGAATGTGAAGCCCAACAGACTAATTAAGTTGTAACCAAGTCTATTTGCCCTAAATTCACTTGGACAGTTCAGATGATTTTTTTTATCATGAAGTTTTGAAAAGAATGTGTTTTTTGTTCTTATATCTCTTGGCAAGATTTTCATTTTTTTCCTTCAACCTCCTCATTGTGTCTACCAGCTGAGCTCTACTAGCACTTACATGAATTGAGTCCTTGAAAAAGTCATAAAAACTATTCGTATCCTTTGAATCATACTTCAACATACCTTCAAATAGAGCAATTTCATCATTCTAAGAGAAAATCCTCCGAAAAACTAGCATTGCTCATCACAATGATCTCTTCTTTCTCAACAACACTCTTTGCTTGTTTTGATTTCTTTAGTGGTAGGTCAAATTCCCTAGCTCTCTTAGTAGAAGTTTGATCCTTGGAAATCAGCTTTTTGCCAATGAGTTCGGAGAATTCTTTGCAGCCATACCAGATTTAAAATAAGAATGACCATCCCAATCATCGCCACCAGAATTCTCATATTATTCTTCAACCGAGTTTGTTTGTAGCTTTTGTGGGACATGTGTGTTGTGGGGTCCGGATTTGGACTCATCTTCTTACTTCTTGTCATTGGAAGAAGAATTAGAAGACTCCTGATCCTTTTCATCTTCTCTAGAGGAAGGATGAGAATTTTCGATTAGATTGTGATGCTTTCATGCCATGGATGAAGAGAGTTTCTAGGTTCTAGTTGATTGATGGTGGAGTGCTGACAGTAGAATGTATGGGAAGAGAAATTTATTTGGGAATGTGAAGGCCAACAAAATAATTAAGTTGTAATCATGTCTCTTTTCTTCAAATTCTCTTGGACAATTCAGAGAATTTTTATATCATGAAGCTAAAAGAATAAGTCTTTTCTGTTCTTACATCTCTTAGCAAGATTTTCATATTTTTTCTTCAACCTCATCACCTTGTCCGCCAACTGTGCTCTTCTAACACTTACATGAATTGAGTCCTTGATAAAGTCATTAAAACCGTTTGTATCCTTCGAATCATACTTCATCATACCTTCATGTTGAGCTATTTCATCATTCTTAGAGAAAATCCTCCGAAAAGGTGGCATTGCTCTTTACTGCAATCTCTTTTTCGTCAATAAGACTCTTTGCCCGTTTTGATTTCTTGAGTGGTAGGTCGGATTCCCTAGCTTTCTCTGCAGAAGTTTGAGCCTTGGAAATCAGCTTCTTGCCAATGGGTTCGGAGAATTCTTTTCAACCATACCGGAGTCTGAATTGGAATTACCGTCCTAGTCACCGCCATAAGAATTCTAAACTTTTACTTCAACCGGGTTTATTTGTAGCTTTTGTGTGATTGGTGTGTTTTGGGGTCTGATTTTGGATTCATCTTCTTGCTTCTCGTCATTGGATAAAGAAGAAGACTCCTGATCCTTTTCATCTTCTTTAGAGGAAGGAGTATGAGGATTTTCAGTTGGCTTGGGATGTTTTCGTGGCATAGATGAGAAGAGTTTCTGAGTTCTAGCTGATTGATAGTTGATTGGTGACAGTAGTATGTATGGGAGGAGAAATTCATATGGAAATGGGAAGACCAACAGACGAATTAAGCTGTAATCAAGTCTCTTTACCCCAAATTCTCTTGGAATTTTTTTTTATCATGAAGCTTTGAAAATAATACATCTTTTTCATTCTTAGATCTCTTAGCAAGATTTTCAGATTTTTTTTTTCAACTTCGTCACTTTGTCTACCATCTGAGCACTACTTATACTAACATGAATTAAGTCCTCGATAAAGTCATAAAAATCATTCATATCCTTTGAATAATACTTTAACATACATTCGAGTAGAGCTATTTCATCATTCTCAAAGAAAATCCTCCGAAAAAATGGCCTTGCTTTTCATAGCAATCTCTTTTTCCTTAACGACACTCTTGGCCCGTTTTGATTTCTTAAGTGGTAGGTCGGATTCCCTATCTCTCATAGCAGAAGTTTGAGCCTTGGAAATCAGCTTTTTACCAATGGGTTCGAAGAATTCTTTGCAAACATACCAGAGTCAAAATTAGAATTATATATACATTTATTATATATCATAGGCTATAATAAGGTTGAGCCCAAACTAAAGTGAATCTACTAAAGTTAAAATTTTGGTATTTATGACATTTGATTAAGTATGGATTTTTAATGTGTAGAAACCCAAAGTCTTAATTTAGTTCATAATGGGCTGAAATAAAAAATAGACCTATAAATATTCCTAAGGTTATGATCCCTAAGTTAGTAAACGAACGTAAGTTTTAATGGCATCCCATCAGCTAAGAAAAATGCAGTCGCAGTCGAATTAACTTCGAAGACCTAATCGCAAAGATTCAAGGTTTGGATCTGTCATGCATTCATGTATGCTTCCGCTTCAGATCTATTCTTTTTTGATAATTTAGTATGAAATGATCCTGCCTTATAGGGATTAATTTCTTAAAAAGTGGTATCAGAGCGTTGGTTCATGTTGAATATTTGGGAATCAAAATGATTTCAATTTGTATATTTTTGTGCGGTTTATGTCTTTTTTTATTCAATTTGTATTCGGTTACTGGATTTTGGTTCTGATGTATTCTTCAAAGATTTGTGAGTCAAAATATAATTAAATATTAAATATTAAAGATAAAAAAAATTAAAGATTTAAGATTAAGAATATTAAAGTTTTCAGTTCGGCTTAATCTACTTAAAGCGTTCGGTTTCATTATAGTATTTGTAAAAAAATCGTTGAACTTTGATTACAAAGTTCAATTCGGTGCCTTTGCTCAACGTATCATATTTGGTTTTATTTTTATGAAATATGTATTTGTTTAATCAAATTCATTCATGAATCATGGATTTAGATTTTGGATTCTATATATCACTGGTTTGCGAATATCATACATAGAATTGTTTCAAAAATATTTAGTCATCACGTGGCTATGGCCCATGTATTTCTTTTAGTTTTACATGATTCTGTTTTTGCGTATTTCTTTTGTTTATCAAATTTTTGTATATTCAATTATTAATATTGTGTATGAATTTTATTTTGCTTTTCTAATCATGTATGATTATTATTGCAAAAAAAATAAAATTATGTATGATTATTTGACAAATCAAGAACATTGTTTATGTATACAGATATAGATGTTGCCTAAAAGGATTGGTAATGCCATGACATTTGGAAAATTGAAGTTTTGGTATTGTTCTACAGCCTATGGTAAAGTTGAACATTTTAATTTCGGATCTAGGTCTTTTGAGGATATATAGTTGTCATAACGTGCAAATCGTGAGACTTGAGCGCTAGACGCATTTTAAAGGAGTCGCCACCAATCTTTTTTTATCTAGGTGTGATTGGCCACCTAAATTTGATTAACCATTTTAATGTGTCATTAATATGGAATTAAGTTTATTAATAATGATTAAACATTAGTCTTTGTTACTAGATTTTGGATTCGGGGGTTCGATTACGTGTAGGAAAGATATTAACACCCCTACAACGCCTGTAAAAAAAACAGTACCATTTTAATTAAACATTAACCTTAACCTTATTTATTACTTTTAATTCATTGATTGTTAAATTTACCCTTTTAATTGTCTTCACTTTATTTCCAATCAATTTTTTTAGTCTTTAAATTTTGATTATATCTTTATACTTAGTCTCCCACAAATTGGCAAGACTCCAAATCATTATCTAATTTATTATGTTTTTGTGATTTTTCTAGACTTCCCACAAATGGGCAAAGTCTAAAATTATCTTTTAATTATTAGTTTTTATTATTACTTTTATAATTGAATTTTCCATATTAACAATTTTATTTAGTTTTTTAGTGTATTTCCCCTTTTATATCTTCTAAATCTCCCACAATTTGGTAAGATTTAGAAAATATTCTTATTATTATTAAAACTAAAAAATATCTCCTAAACCTTCCACAATTTGGCAAGATTCAGAAAATATTCTCTTTACAAATTAAATATTTTTATTTCTTAAAATATCTCCTAAACCTTCCACAATTTGGCAAGATTTAGAAAATATTCTTTTTACAAATTTTATTATTTTATTATTATTTTACATGAACCCTAATTATGCAAAATCCCCAAATTCCCTACAAGATTGCCAGAATTTGATGGATTTACCTAATCTAATCTAATGCATATGATTTTGCCGTTCGCAGTTTATACTCATGCGGAACATGAGTAAACTTTTGGTTTTTTATGCTTTAACAAAAGAACAATTTCGATTTTTTTTTATGTTTGTTTTTTTGAATTTTAATCTTCAAGAAAAGGATTATATCAGAACATGATTCTAATCATTTCCCTAGTTAACTATTCGAAACAAACTCTACCAATTAAAAAAAATATGATTATATTAAAATACTAAAGATTCAAATTTCCATGCAAGCTAACGAAAATAAGGAAAAAAAATTGATAAACAAAAGAAATACGCAAAAACAGGATCATGTAAAACTAAAAGAAATACATGGGCCCATAGCCACGTGATGATCAAGTACAAAAGGGGTACCTTTTCAACTGATCAAACAAATTGAGGGATTTACGTTGTAGTCAGTCTACAAATTTAGAGAAAAGCAGACGAATTCCAAAGGCACCGGACGAACTCCCCGTCGCTAAAGAAAACCACTTTCTCCAAATCTTATCGAAATCAATTTAGGGTAGCAGCGGCAAAATTTCTTTTATGCGTATGTATGTCTCTGTCTATCTCCGTGTATCTCTGTGTATGTGTCTAGTCTAGGGTTAAGAAAAGAAAACCTTTATATAGGTAAACAATTCTTTGGAAGCAAGTCTAGGAGACTACTAGGAAATTTCCCATACAGACTTATTTTACATGTGTTATAACTAATTATCTAACCCACATAACTGGGCCAAATAAATTACTAAAGCCCAAACCCAACCTAAAAAATCTAACCCAAACCTAATCAGGCTAAATCATTGGACTTTTTCCATACTAAACTTTGACTTGGTCTGAACCAAATTTCGGTGTCTACAGGTGCCCCTCTTTGTGGACTTTCTGAGAATCTTGAAAGACGTAAAGACATTCTTTTCGTATTTCTAGATGAATGGGAAGTACACAAAGACGTAGACACCGTTGTGCTTGAACTCCTTTTCTTCTTTTTTTGCTCATAATCTTCAATCTTGAACTCCTCTGGATCAACTCTGATCATCGGAAATTTCTTGAAATGAGATCACCTCTGATTGTTGGAAACTACTGAAAATGTGATCAACTCTGATCGTTGGAAACCACTGAAAATGCGATCAACTCTGATCGTTGGAAAATACTGAAAATGCGATCAACTCTGATCGTTGGAAATTACTGAAAATGCGATCAACTCTGATCGTTGGAAACTACTAAAAATGTGATCAACTCTGATCGTTGGAAAATACTGAAAATGAGATCAACTCTGACCTCTGAAAAATACTGAAAATGCGATCAACTCTGATCGTTGGAAACTTCTTGGAATGAGATCAACTCTGACCTCTAAAAACTTCTTGAAATTAGATCAACTCTGACCTCTGAAAACCTCTTGATATGAGATCAACTCTGACCTCTGAAAACTTCTTGGAATGAGATCGACTCTGACCTCTGAAAACTTCTTGAAATGAGATCAACTCTGACCTCTAAAAACTTCTTGGAATGAGATCAACTCTGACCTCTGAAAACTTCTTGGAATGAGATCAATTCTGACCTCTGAAAACTTCTTGGAAGGAGATCAACTCTGACCTTTGAAAACTTCTTGCAATGAGATCAACTATGACCTCTGAAAACTACTTTAAATGAGATCAACTCTGACCTCAGAAAACTTCTTGATATGAGATCAACTCTGACCTCTGAAACCTTCTTGAAATGATATCAACTCTGACCTCTGAAAACTTCTTGATATGAGATCAACTCTGACCTCTGAAAACTTCTTAAAATGACCGCACTGGATCATCTGAAACACCTGTTTCTCAAAACAATTCATGCGTGGATGAAAGTTAAGTTGTATGATTATGCAAATGTATGTTGATGCAATGATATGCTTTCAAGTTCCTTTTGGTTTAAGCTCCTTATTTCTTGACTGCATTTATTTTGATTCTTCAACTACTGCTCATCATAGTCGTCTGTTTGTTTCTGATCTCTTTCTTTTTCTCTCGTCTTGCCCCAGCTCATGTATTTCCTGCTGCAATTACCAAACCAAGTGAACATTTGTTCCTTTTATCCTATAATTGAATTTATTATTGAAACTGAACAATTCCATGTAAGTTTTTGATGGCTTTCAAACAAAACCAAGGTCATCCTTTCATGAGATGTAATCATTCAAAAAGAAACAATCATGACTGAAGGAAAAAGATATTTTATTAATAAGCAATTAAAGACATATACAATAAGACTGATGTGCGGAGAAAGATTCCATACATAAACATAGCAAAGAAATTTTAGAAAGATAGATCCTCATGACGATGAATACTCCGACGATGATTGAGGCGCTGCCAAAGAATTCCGAATTTTGGTGTTGCTATTCTCAACTCAGTCTGGACCAGAACCTCATCCTTTTAACCTTAAGAGAAACTCTTTTGAAGTTCTTTTCTTTGCCAATTGCACCCTTCCATGCCTCACCTGAGTCGCCCTTTGCGGGTTTTCAACTCAAGTTCTCCTTTTCCATCCTTCACTTGAATCACCCTTTTCGGGTTTTCAACTCAAGTGACCCCCATTGGGTCCAAGCCGCCCTTTGCGGGTTTTCGACTTGAACCCCTCCCTTTTTTTTCTTTTTTTTTTGACTTTTTTTTACCCTTTTTTTAAACCTTTTTTTTTCGTCATTTTTGGGAACTTCAAGCATAATACTTCTTCACCGCATCTGCATTGACGGGTTTAGATAACACATCTCTATCCATTTCTTGCAAAATTAATGATCCACCAGAAAAAGCTTTCTTTACCACATATGGACCCTCCCAGTTTGGTGTCCATTTGCCCCTCGAATCACGTTGCTCTAGTATGATCTTCTTAAGTACAAAATCTTCCTCATTAAACTGCCTCGGGCGTATCTTCTTATTATATGCCCTCTCCATCCTTTTCTGATACATCTGACCGTGGCATAGAGCCGTTAACCTTTTCTCATCAATCAAATTCAACTGATCATATCTCTCTTGAACCCATTCAGCATCATCAAGTTTGATTTCTCTATATACTCTTAGGGAAGGTATCTCAACCTCAATTGGTACCACTGCTTCCATCCCGTATACTAATGAGTACGGGGTTGCCCTAGTTGAAGTTCTAGCACAAGTCCGATAAGCATGCAAGGCAAAAGGAAGTTTCTCATGCCAATCTCTATAAGTCTCCGTCATCTTTGCCAAAATCTTCTTGATGTTCTTATTGGCTGCCTCAACTGCTCCATTCATCTTTGGACGGCAAGTGGTCGAATTACTATGGGTTATTTTGAACTGTTTGCATGTTGCATCAACCATCCCTTTGTTCAAATTAGTTGCATTGTTTGTAATAATCCTTTCTGGTAACCCATATTGACAGATAATCTCCTTTTTGATGAACTTTGTGACTACAGCCTGAGTGACACTTGCGTACAAAGCTGCCTCAACCCATTTTGCGAAGTAGTCAATTGCTACAAGAATAAACTTGTGTCCATTTGAGGCCTTGGGGTTAATAACTCCAATCACATCTATACCCCACATAGAGAAAGGCCACGGAGCTGACATGACATGTAGTGGGTTTGGAGGAACATTGATCTGATCCCCGTAAATTTGGCACTGGTGACATTTCCTGACATAATTAATACAATCAGTTTCCAAAGTCAACCAATAGTATCCAGCTCTCATAATCTGCCTTGCCATCTTATGACCACTTGCATGGCTTCCACATGATCCTTCATGTACCTCTTCTATAACCCTCTTGGCTTCCATCGAGCTCACACACCGAAGTAATATTTGATCATGACTCTTTTTATACAGAGTTTCACCCTCTAAGAGGTACCCTGTTGCCATTCTCCTAATCACCCTTTTGTCATTATCAGTGGCATGCTTTGGGTACTTTTGGTATTTGATATATTGAAGAATATCAATGTACCATGGTTCCCATCTACCTCCTCTTCTACACTCAACACATGTGCAGGGTAATCTCTTGTCCGGACTTGGATTGGCTGAATCTCAACATCTGTTCCCACTTTAAACATTGACGTCAGAGTTGCTAATGCATCGGCCAACTGATTTTCTTCCCTAGGCAAATAGTGGAAGGAAACTTTTTCAAATGACTTGATCAAATCTACCATGTAATCCCTGTACTTAATCAACTTTGGCTCCTTTGTCTGCTATTCCCCTTTCATTTGATAAATCACCAAGGCTGAATATCCATATACCTGTATTTCCTCCACTTTTTTATCCAAAGCCATTTGAATCCCTAGGATGCATGCTTCATATTCAGCCACATTGTTGGTGGCAGGAAATTCCAGTCGGGCTGTAGCTGGGAAATAATTGCCTTCTAGGGATATCAACACTGCACCTATCCCCTGTCCTGACAGATTTGATGCCCCGTCAAAATACATTTTCCATTTCTTTTCTTCTTCCTCTTCTATCTGGCTTACAAACATCAAGTCTTCATCTGGGAACTCAAAATTCACTGGTTCATAGTCTTCACTAGCTCGATCTGCTAAAAATTATGCTATAGCGCTTCCTTTGATGGCTTTCTGAGAGACATATACTATATCGTATTCTGATAAAAGCACTTGCCACCTCGCAATTCTTCCTGACAACCCTGGCTTTTCAAACACATACTTAATTAGATCTAATTTGGCCACCAACCATGTAGTATGGTATAACATATATTGTCTTAACCTATGGGCTACCCAAGCTAATGCACAATACATTTTCTCTAAATCTGAGTACTTGACTTCATAATCAGTGAACTTCTTGCTCAAGTAGTAAATTGCTCTCTCTTTCTTCCCACTTTCATCTCGCTGTGGCAATACACATCCCATTGAGCTTTCAAGGACAGCTAAATACAAAATCAAAGGTTTCTCCCTTACTGGTGATACCAAAATCGAAGGATTCAACAAGTATTCTTTGATCTTATCGAAGGCCACTTGACATTCCTCATCCCATTCTCCTAGACTCCTCTTCCTTAACAACTTGAAGATAGGATCACATTTAGCCGTCAATTGCGAAATGAACCTGGCTATGTAATTGAGTCTTTTTAAAAATCCCCTAACTTCTTTCTGACTCTTCGGAGGGGGCAAATTCTGAATAGCTTTTACTTTATCTAGATCTACCTCAATTCCTTTCTCACTAACCACAAAACCTAGCAACTTTCCTGATGTAGCTGAAATTTTCGGAGTCTCTCAAAAAGCTTCTTTAAATTCACTATATGTTCTTGGGCAGACCGAGCTTTGGCGATCATATCATCCACATATACCTCTATCTCTTTATGCATCATGTCATGGAATAGTGTCACTATTGCTCTCTGGTACATTGCCCCGACATTCTTTAACCCAAACGACATCACTTTATAGCAGAAAACACCCCATGCAGTCACAAACGCAGTCTTTTCTTTATCTTCTGGTGCCATCTTGATCTGGTTGTATCCCGAGAAACCATCCATAAATGAGAACAAGGAGTACCCAGCTGTATTATCCTTTGGGCTAGCTCTGTTAAGATCCCGATAATCCAAGCACATCCTCACCTTTCCATCCTTTTTCGGCATTGGAACTATATTTGCTTGCCATTCTGGGTACTTCGCTTCCTCTAGGAATCCTGCATTAAGTTGCTTTTCTACTTCTTCTTTGATCTTCAACAACATTTCTGGTTTCATTTTTCTCAATCTCTGTTGAATCGGCCTGCAATTTGATCTGATGGGCAACCTATGTACGGAAATTTCTGGATCCAAACCAGGCATATCCTGATACGACCAAGCAAACACATCTGCATACTCTTTCAGTAAATCTATCAATTCTTGCCTCCTTTCCCCTGTTAGGGTGGTACCAATTTTCACTTCTCTAGGATCTTCTTCTGTCCCTATATTGATCAATTCAGTGGGTTCCTTATGAGGTACTATCTGCTTCTCCTCCTGTTTAACTAATCTCAAAAGGTCTAAGGGTGGGGTCTGATCCTCAGTGTCTTCATCGTCAAGCTCATCAGCATACACTGGATTTCGAAATTGAACCCTGGCTCATCATGAGCGTCTTTGTATTCATCATCAATTGGCCTGAGAAATAAAGCAACGAATATATATATACATACCAAACAAGTATAAAAAGCAAAGAAGAAAATGAAAAGAATGAATGGAGAATATGAAAAAGAAACTTCTGATGTGCATTTCATTTCATGATGAAAGGCTAACATAAAGAAAAACATGACATGGAACTGTCCAATTATTCAATAAAAAGGAAACAACTTTTGAGATAAAAGCTTAATTACTTTTGAGTAACATGAATTGATCACTCATATTCCACCCAATTGTTCAGAACTTCTCCAGGGGCCAATTGACGAATCCAAGGGCAATCATCTTCTTTTGGCATCTCCTCAGTAACAGCATTCACCTCACTTGTGTCTCTTTCAATGTAGAACTCTATCCTCCTAGCATCCATTAACCTTTGTATTTGTTCTTTGAAACTGCAGCATTCATGAATACCATGCCCTAAACCATGATATGGGCAGACTCTTTCCATTTCCTCAAGTCCAAACTCTCCAAGAATTATCATATCTGCCTTTACCAAAGCTTCATAAACCTTAGCCATAGGGGTAAAAACATCTTGAATCCTTCCTTTGATAAATTCTCCAGTCCCAACCACTGGCACTTGTTTTTCTCCATGATTCGACAAAGGATTAGCCTGAGTAAAACTCAACTTTCCAAATCTCACTAACTCTTGCACCGCGTACTTTAACTTTAAGCAATCTTCAGTAGCATGTCCTTCAGACCCAGAGTGATAGTCACAGTGAGCATTGGCCTTATACCATGCCGGTTGTGGATGCGTAATAGGATGCTGATATGGCAACCTTGTTAGCAATCCTTGTTGCAACAGTTGAGGTAAAAGTTCAGTATATGTGTAAGGGATCGGGTCAATAGGGATCCTCTCTTTAGCTGGGCGAGGGGCCGGTTGGGTATTGAATTGGTTTTGAATCTGAGTAGTTGGCTGAGAAGAGTACGAGTTAGATGGCCTTGGGCGAAAAGGTGTTTCACTTGTCGCATTAACACTATCAGGATAGTGATAATAGTATGGGTTCTGCTGTGGAGGTGGATAATGTCCGTACAACTGGAAAGGGTAAGAGTATCCATAATTTTGATATGAGTGAGGACAGTATTGTTGCCCCTGATTTCTTGGCTTGAAACTATCTTGTTCAACCTCATGGACTTCTTCTTCCTTATTCTTCTGGCTAGCCGTATTCTTTTTCTCAACATCTTCTATTGCACCTGTTCTAACTCCGGCTTCATATACCTCAGCCGTTACTATCAACTTGGTGAAAGATTCCACTGCTGCTTGATATAATTCTCTAAAATACCCCTTGGGCAGTGTCCTCAAGAAAGTGGTGCCCATCTCGGACTCCTTCATGGTCTGATCAACTTGCAAAGCCTTGTCTCTAAATCGCTGTCCATACTCGGTAATTGATTCTCCTGACTTCATCTTCATGTTCAACAATGACTCCCTATTAGGAGCCAGATCATCCAAGTATTTATATTGGGCATAGAAAGCATTAGCCATATCGTCCCAAGTTTCTACCTGGCTACTATCCAGTTTATTATACCATTGCCTTACAGATCCTGTAAGACTCCATTGAAAATAATGCATAAGAACCTTGTCATCCATGCTATGAGGCTGCATTTGACAAACATATGTGGTGACTTGGTCTCCAGGAGACTTTGTTCCATCAAATTTCTCAAAATCAGGAACCTTAAACTTTGGTGGGATGACTAAATCTGTCACCAGTGCCACATTTTCCACTCATTTGAAATAAATTTTATTTCCTCCCAAACTCTTGAGCCTTTCTTCCATCCGATTCCATAGCTTATCATTAGCTTCACTCACCATTTTCTTGGTGTCATTGCTATCAGACATATCAGAAGGTTTGGTGACTACTACTCCAGGAGCATAGAGATAAGAGTAGTCTAGTGGTGGTGGAACTTATGAAGTTCCAAGCCCGGAGTCAGGACGAGGCACAAATGGTCCGCTTGTTGCTGCTGATGCCATGTAAGGATTGATCAATGGAGCAGGCAAAGTTGTCTGTACTGTGCTTACATTCTCTGTCTCTATCCCAGATGTCACAACTACTGTGTCTATTTCAGATGCCACTGCAATTTTCTGTTCGTGTGTCTGAGTGGGAACTTTCTCCCCAGATAACTGCTGCAGCATATTCATTATAGTACCCAACTGTTCCCTTATAACGCCTTGTTCTTGCCTCATCTCTTCTTGTGAATGCCTCATTTCTTCTTGTGATTGTCTCAATTGTTGGATTTGTGCAGCTTGTTCCTCCATTTTCCTAACCTCTGACCTTGTGTTGTGCACGCGACCTTGTGTTGGTTCTTTTTTAGGTGGGGCTATGTTTGAACCTTTCCAATTTATGAAGCGAGCATCGGGATATTTGTAATTATGCATTTGAACAATTATGCTCATGAATGAATGTCACTACAAACAAACTGCCATTTACCAACGGCGGGTTATACCTATAGTCATTTTTTGTAGGAATAGAGGTGTTATACCAACGGATTTTGGGTGGTGTCAATATATATAAGACATATACCAACGCCCGTGCCATTTATTGGTATAGATTAAGGCTATTCTGACGGTGTTATAATTGCCGTAGGTATAGTAGTGTAATATACCAACGCACATAATGATTCCCTTAGCTATAGGCAATCTTAAAGAACTTACCAGTTAACTTTTCATTTTCATCCAAAATTTTTTTATTAAAATTAATAATAAATATTATTTCAAAAAAAATTAATAATAAATATATTTCTTTTAAAAGCAAATTAATTTTTTCCTACGGCATATAGTATTTCTGCCATAACTATAGACCTAAATGAAAATATATCCCAATCCCGCCATATTTTCATTGGGCGGGACTTAAATAAATTTTACCTCCATGAAACTTATTTTTTATCTAAAAGATTTATACCAACAGTTTCCTATGATTATTCCGTAGGTATAGAGTATAGACATTACTAAAAACAAACTAATCGTTACTTAGGTCAGAAATAAAAATTGGGGATTTTTTCCAGTTGCTTCGATTCACTCCGCTACTCCTCTTCTCTTCTTCCAATCTTCGATTCACTAAAAGCCTAAAACCTAAAACAAACCTTCTCTGCTTTCATTCACTCCGCCACTCCTCTTCTATTTGCCGTTTCAAAGCAGGTTCTCTCTTCTTCTTCTTTTCATATTCATAGGTTTATAAAATTCAAAGCGTTCAGTTTTTTTCTCTTCTCTTTGTTTCTTTCTGTTTAAGTGAGTTTCTGCTTCTTTCTTAAAATAAAAAAACTCATGGCTGCTATTCAAACGCAAGAAGTCGAAGAAGATGAAGGTACAAGAGTCGTTGATCTCAGCATCAACAGCGGTGGCGACGCAGCTGCAGCCTCCAAGTATCCCAAATAAGAGCCAGACACAGAGGCAGCTATAGGCGTCATGCCTATGGCGGCGGTGCACGTGCCTTCAGCTCTTCCCATGCCGTTAGTAACGCTGCCACCCGCCGCACCGAAGCGCGCATCCACCAAGGATCGTCACACGAAAGTCGAGGGACGTGGTCGGAGGATCCGAATGCCTACTACTTGTGTGGCGAGGATCTTTCAGCTGACTCGAGAGTTAGGTCACAAGTCAGATGGAGAAACTATACGGTGTTAATAACTTGCCAACAATAAGCAACCAAAAATCGCATTTGGGCTTTCAATTTGGAGGCTAATGGGACTATAAATGGTGATTGCAAATGTTGTTGGCTACAGGTATCTCCATTTTCTCTTTGCTTCTAGCTTTTTATTTATTTATTTTAAATACTCTTGCCATTTTTGGTGTGAATCTAAAGCTCACATGTTGATGAGTTTTCTTTTTTTAGTACATTAAGTCTCACATTATCTATTAACCATATTGAACTCAATATTTGAACATGTATAATTCTTAACTAGTGTATGCAATTACATGGTCTTGTGGATGATTTGTTGTCTTTTTTATGATATTCTTTTGTTTCTTATTTGGGCAGGGAACACCATCAATTAACTCACCTTGTTATTCAGGAAAGGAAAGGCAAGTATAGAGAGAAATTTAGGAGAGATTGATTTAGAAGTGTCAATCTAGAGCATAGAAGACTGAATATTTTGCCTACTTACAATGGATAATTATGCTTCAAGAATCTAAATTTCTTATTTAATTAGAATTTATTGTATGTGAGACTTAATTTTTTATTGTTGCAAGTTATATTTTGTTCTTACTTTTAATAAAATTTGTTATATATTTTTTATTCAAAATTTAAATGAGAAATGATAATTAAATAAATTTTTTTTGAAAATTTTCCATTTTAGAGTAAAATATGATATACCAACGGGCAGCCATCAGTATACACCTATACTAACAGCTAGGGGCGTCAGTATAGATGTCGACGTCAAGCAAGGTCGAAGGAGATATACCTACGGTAGTTTGTACTACCGATGCAAAGTATCCGTCGGTATAACTCAAAACCCTATTCCGACAGTGCCAAAATTCATAGGTATAGACATATACCGACAAGGCATTTACCGACGGTTAAGTTTTTGTCGGAATAGCACTTTTGACCGCCGGTATAAACATTTTATGCCTATACCAACGGATTTTTCAATTTTACCAACGATTTTTTGGCCGTCAGTATATGGCAGTTTTTTTGTAGTGTGTATTGCTAGATGTATGTTTATGCATGCATGTATGATCATGTAAAAAAATTTCTTAAAATTAACTCACTTAATGACATTAATTTTAAGTAGAGTAAAAATTTCGAGATTTGACAATTACACAATTTGCCATTAATCAAACCTCTTTTTTATGAAAAATAAATGTTGTTAATGTATGAGTTTTGAAGAAAATTTCTTAAAATTAACTCACTTAATGACATTAATTCTAAGAATTCTCCTCTAATGTTTGATAAACGCACACTTTGCCATTATCAATGCATGAACAGGGATATTTGTAACGCAACAATAATCATTGATAGGGAAATTCTTGCTTCTCGGACTTTGAAGTTTCTCCCATCATGACTTGTAGCGTGACAAATATCCCTTATGCAACCTATATGATGCAAATTTATGACATGAAATAAGACAAAATAAATAAAGTTAGTTCATAAGTAATTGATCGGTCGTCAGCAATCATAAAAATAAATATCCCAACAATTACTAACTAAACTAGCTAGGATAAGTAGGGGTCGAACCCACAGAGAGATCGGTCTTCCTTTTCTCAAACAAAACAAATTTATAACGAGAATTTAAAGAAGAATTAAAATTAAATCTAACTAAAAGTAAATTAACTAAAATAGCAATCAAGAAAATGAAAGAAAACAGTTAATCAAAAAACAGTGAATATTAAGAGAAAATCAATTAAATAGAAACCTCCAACATAGAATTAATATCCCTCTTGACAACAATAACATGGATCATCGATATCTAAAGATTATGAGAACCTTGAATAGCCTGTCGGACTTAACCTAAATTACCTTAATTAGATTAGATTACCGATTAAAGTCAATCTATCCCTTTTATTCTTACAGCAATCAATTACTTTCTTAGGGCTTAAAAATCACTTAGGAATAAAGCATGAAGAACAAGTAATTTAATAACAAGCACAATGAGAAATTTCTCGCCCATTGATTCTTTTCTCTCTTGGACAGAGGATTAATTCACATCCAATTGCTACATAAAATTAAGCAGGAGTGATTAATTCACAACTTAATCTAGCCAATGCTAACTCAATCTATCATGAAAGTGTCGACCCAATTAATCAAAACAAGCAACACAGAATTCATACAGAGATCCAAGAAATACTCAAATAAATTCTCATATAAAAGCACAAAATCTCACCATGGAATAAGTCAAGAGATCAATTAAATTCTACATTGGAGAAAAGAAAAGGATTACTCACTCATAAATTGAGTGAGCATCCACAAATAAGAAGAAGAAAACTTATCTATGGATGAGGAAGAGAAGGGGGCGGCGGCTCCTAGGGTTTTTCTCCTCCAAATCTTCAACTAAACAATATATCTTATGAAGAATAAAAATTACATACAAAATCTAGTCCTAAGGTGGCTATTTATAGTGGATGAACATAGATAGGGCGGTTTAGGGCTGACTTAGACTCCAAGTTGGATTAGATGTCATCCTAGAGTAGAATCCAAGTTAAAATAGGATTCTGGAATTTTCTGGATTTCTGCAGAAACTTCACCGGCAGATTCGGGCTTGAAAACAGTAGAATTGGGCTTCGATCTTTAAAGGAAAGTTGTAGAGCTCGGAGTTAGCTTTCCAACGGCTACTCATGGGTTTAAAACGGACAGCTGAGCAGAAAGTTATGGCCTTTCTACCGAAACTGCGCTGAAACTGGGCTTATATAGCAAATCTGCGGGATTAATGCGGAATTTGGATATTCTTTTGGATATTAAGCCTACAAATTGGGATTTTAACTCCAATTATAGGTTTATATGGCTGAGTATGCTCCCATATAAATAATCCAAAAATCCTCAACTTCAGGGCTTCTTCTGGGCATGGCTTCAATCCTTTGCAATTTAAGCTCCAATATTCAATTCTTGCTGCTTTAAACAATTCTTCAATGATCTTCAAATCTTCAAATTATCTTCAAGAAATCTTCAAACACGAACTTTGCATCTGCAAATCTATACTCAAAATTACTTTGCTAATATCTGTGTAAAAAGTCATCAAATTAGCTCCAAAAGTAGTGAAAACAAGCAAATTCTCAATTTCACTTCTCATAAAGACTAAAAACACAAATACTTAGAAAATAAGGTAAAAATGCATATAAAAGTGGTAAAAAGTATAGAAAAATAGCCATAAAAATATGCATAATTTGAGCTCGATCATATTTTCCCCCACACTTGAACTTTGCTAGTCCTTTAGCAAAATCAATGTAAGTTAATCAAAAATCAAAATTTTCAAAAGATCATTTTGACTTCACTCATATATCAAAGAATCAATTTAATCATAAAATCAAAATAGCAAAGAACATCAATAATATTTAATCCAAAGATCAATCAATAGCAAGCATTATCATTCTTAAGTAGCCATAATCAAAGTAGCTCTAATCACTTACCATCCCTCACTTTTATAACTACTTCTCTCTATAGGCTTGTATATTCATCTTTCTCTCCATTACTCAAAAGATTACAATGTCATAAATAAACCAAGAATTCATGTAGGTTATAATAGATTTTTTCAAGGGTAATTGTTTTTAGAAAACTGAGGTTACTAACCTCTGAAGTGTTCATGCTTAGGGGTTACTAACGCCCTTTATTTTTAATTTTGAGGCTACTAGCACTCTAGAGGGACAATATTTCTGTTGATCCATGCCTCTTATCCTCTTCTCAAGGGTTACTAACTCCATTTGTTTAAAGAGAAGAGTGACAACAATGGATTTTTTTTAATACAGAAAATATCTCTTCTCCTCTTGCATAAAATCACTTCTTTATTAAAACGGTTTTAATTACCCTTTATATAGATAGTTCCCCACACTTATTCTTGACAAATCTATAGCATGCTTTCTTGATTGTAACTTCAATCAAAATTCAATACAAGTTCTAGAAATAGATAATCATGAAAGCAATGAATAATAAGATCATATCACAAACTTCAATTATACCTAAGTCTAAGAAATCAAAACTTCTTACTATAAATTAATCAAAGAATAAAGCATTATTAAAAATTCTAAACATTCATCAATCATAATCAAATCAATCATTCAATATATGCTTGAAAAGTCAAAGAGTTTGAAAAATCATCAAAATTTCTATTTCAAAAATCAATTTGTCGAAATTTTTTTCAAGAATATTGGGGAAAATAGGCGATCAAAAACAATCATATTTTTATCCTAGATTCTCATGCAAAAGACTATCATATGACTCAATATCAAACAATAATCCTATTAAGTATTCACCCCCCCCCCCCTCCCACACTTAAAATTCACATTGTCCTCAATGTAAAAGCAATCATAAAATCAAAGCATGCAAAACAACTCACCAAAAATAAAGAGTTAAGGTTCATGAAACATACCTGGGCGGCTTTAAGACAATAAAAATTAAAGTGATAGGAAATAAAACTAGATAGTTTATTAATGAAACTTGAAAAATAAAGACATAAGATAAAGGAAAATTAAAGATAAAGCATAAATTAAATAACTAAACCTAAGATGCTTAAAAATAAAATCCTAAATCTAGAAAACATAATTTAAAATTAAAATCCTAATTTTTAAAACCTAAATTGGTTTAGGAATAGCCTTCGTTTTCCAAATTCCCAATTATAGTGTCAAAATCCTCTCTTAGGCTAGCAACTTGATCACTTAAATCCTTAAATTGAGCAAGGAAAAGATGAGATTCTTCCTTATTTTCCTTCTCTTGATTCACCTCCTCTTTTCCTTCCTTATTCTCATCACTAGAAGCATCACTTGATTCAGAAGCAGAAGCAATTATCACGATATTATCTTCACCTTGACCTTCTTCATACAACGGATCTCTTGGTCCAATTGGAATTGGGGGACTTATCCTTTAATTCCTCCAAGGTAAAAACAGAACCAATGGGTGCAGTTCTTGGTTGATTAGATGAAGAAGCATAAAAAGGATCATGAAACCGTTGAGGAAAAGGGGCATATCGTAGAGGAGGTCTATAGGGTGGCCTATAGGGCTTAGTGGGATACCCATCAATCCTTGGAATAGGAAAAGGCTTACTCCAAGGTACAACATGAGGTCGAATTCTCCCATTGAATTCCTTGGGTGAGAGAATCGATTTCCATAGGGATGGAAACGCTTTGCAAATTCCTTCTCAGCTCTTTCCTTTGATCTTATAACAGCTTCATGCGACTTGTTAGCTTTATCCCAAAGAAATTGATAAATCATCCTAGCTTTGAAACCAGGTTTAGCCTCAATTTCATCCTTAGGTAGCAACAAAATCATACGCAAGAGCTCATGGCAATCTTGGCGAAGAAAACTTCCTTGAAACTTTGGACCGAATTGAGCGATAGAATTGATCCTTAAACTTCTTGAATTGAACTTCAACATCCATGGTAGTTGTTGCTAGCATCATCGACATCTTCAATTGAAAAGGGTTTGTCGACTTTGAGGAGAATAGCCAAATCGACTTGCTCCCTTAATGGTCGACTTCCTTGTCGACTTGCTTCTTCTAAAGTCGATTTTGCTCTAGTCGACTTCTCCTTCAATCGGCCTTGCTCTCAAAAATTGCTTCTTAACCGAATTTTAAGCTCTCAAATTGCTTCTTGTGATTTGATGAATAAAGAGAGAATAGAGGTGCCTTTATATAGTGATCAAATTCTAGTTCTAAGAGGTTTTAGTTAGAGTAAAAAGTAAGAAACATACCTTGATTAGGAGTACTTTTACCTATATGGTAAAGGTGTTAGTGTTGGAAATTAATTAGGAACTCAATTTCCTAGTCAATATAGGAAATTAAATCCTAACACACTTTGCATGGCGTAGCATTTGCATGGCGCAGCACTTGCATGGCTAGGTCCGGTGTTGGCGCGGCATCTCCTTGTGCGGGCGGAACATGACCGGGCATGGCCCGGATCAAAGCCGAGCGGTTCCTGGCGGTAGCGCGGGCTGGTGCGCGCGGGACGCGGGCTGCTGCTGCTGGTGCTGGCTTGGAGCGGTATGGCCTGTACATGGCTCGGTAGTAGCGTGGACTTGTCCTGTTGCTGGCGCGGCATGGCATGGCATGGCCGGGTTATGCTTAGAACAATGCCGAGCTATGGCCGGGCTATGGCACGGTTGTTGTATGACATGGCCAAGCCATAACCGGCCATGCATGGTTTATGGCTTGGTGCTTGGTTCTTTTTACTCCTTGGATAAATTTTCTTCAATTTAATGGAGAAAATTCTAAAAACAAATTTTAGAATTAAAATTGGTTGCCTCCAATAAGCGCTTGTTAAAGTCATTAGCTTGACTTTTCCTTTCTTCGACCTTAAATTGGAAGATAAATAGGATCCTCCAATTTAATTTCTTCAATCAACGCTATTGTTAATGGCTCGAAGTAAGGCTTGAGTCTTTGCCCATTAACTTTAAATGGATTCCCTTTGGCTGGATTAATAATTTCCACTGATCCATTAGGGTAAACTTGTATTATCTCGTAAGGTCCTCCCCATTTTGATCTAATTTTCCATGATGTTTGATTGAGCTTGTAAATAATAAAACTTTCTGACCTTCATGGAATGTCCTTCTTAATATCCTTTGATCATGCAGAGCTTTAGTCTTTTCCTTATAAATTCTTGCATTCTCATAAGCTTCATTCCTGATTTCCTCAAGCTCTTGCAATTGTAACATCCTTTGAATTCCAGCCTTGTCAAAATTAAGATTGCATTGCTTAACTGCCCACCATGCTTTGTGTTCTAATTCCACAGGTAAATGACATGGTTTTCCAAACACAATTCTGTATGGGGACATACCTAGAGGTGTCTTATAAGCTGTACGATAGGCCCATAAAGCATCTCCTAGTCGTATACTCCAATCTTTTCTTTGAACATTGACTGTTTTCTCCAAAATCAGCTTCACTTGACCGTTAGATATCTCAGCTTGTCCACTAGTTTGAGGATGATATGAAGTAGATACCCTATGGTGTACTCCATATTTTTCAACTAATGCTTGCATAATCTTGTTGCAAAAATGAGTTCCACGATCACTGATGAGGTATCTTGGTATTCCAAATCGATGAAGAATATTATTCTTCAAAAATTTGACTACAATCCTAACATCATCTTTCTCCGTAGCAATAGCTTCAACCCATTTAGAAACATAATTCACGGCTAAGGGAATGTAATACTTCTTGTCTGATGGAGGGAAAGGTCCCATGAAATCAATTCCCCATACATCGAAGACTTCAGCAACGAATATAGGTGATTGAATCATCTGATTCCTTTTCGATATACTTCCAACTCTCTGGCATTGTGGACAGCTTTTGCAATACTCATAAAAATCCTTGAAAAGTTTAGGCCAATAGAAGCCACACTCCAAGATTTTTCTTGCGGTCTTCTTGTGTCCAAAGTGGCCTCCACATTCATCTCCATGGCAAAATTTCAAAACGGATTGAGTCTCATTGTCGGGAATGTATCTTCTCATGACTAAGTCGGATCCTTGCCTCCATAAGTACGGATCATCCCATAAATAATACTTGGCATCACTTATGATCTTCAATTTTTGTCCTCTGCTAAGATCTGAAGGTAGGCGACGAGCAACTAAGTAATTGACAATATCAGCATACTAGGGAAGTTGAGAAACGGCAAACAATTCTTCAAAAGGCAGCACTTCATTGATTGCGATTCCCTCTTCCTTGCTTTCAATTCTACTTAGGTGATCGGCAACAACATTCTCAGCTCCTTTCTTGTCTCGTATTTCGATATCAAACTTTTGAAATAACAAAAGCCATCGCATAAGCCTAGCTTTTGCTTCTTTCTTTATCATTAGATATCTCAATGCAGCATGAACGGAGTAGATTATCACCTTAGATCCTAGAATATACGGTCTAAACTTCTCCAAAGCAAAGACAACGGCAAACATCTCTTTTTCTGTGGTAGTGTAGTTCTTTTGAGCAGCATCTAGGGTTCTTGAAGCATAATAGATAACATGAGGTACCTTGTCAACTCTCTGACCTAGAACAGCTCCAATGGCAACGTCACTTGCATCACACATGATTTCGAACGGTAGTTTCCAATCAGGTGGCTTCACAATTGGAGTGGTGGTGAGTGCAGTCTTCAGTTTATCAAATGCTTCTTTGCAATCATCTCCAAATTCGAACTCTACATCCTTCTGTAATAATCTACACATGGGTGCTGAGATCTTTGAGAAATCCTTGATAAATCTTCGGTAGAATCCAGCATAACCTAAGAATGAACGGATATCTTTGACGCATGTCGGATATGGCAGGTTCTGTACAACGTCGACTTTGGCTTTATCGACTTGCATCCCTTCTTTGGATACTACATGGCCTAGAACAATGCCTTGTTCTACCATGAAGTGGCATTTTTCGGCATTCAATACCAATTTGGTTTCAACACACCTTTTCAAGATGAGTTCTAGATTATTGAGACATTGATTGAAGTTATCTCCATAGACTGTGAAATCATCCATGAAAACTTCCATCTTATCTCCCACATAATCTTGAAAGATGCTCATCATACACCTTTGAAAAGTTGCAGGTGCATTGCATAAACCAAAAGGCATTCTTGTGTAAGCATACGTACCGAAAGGGCATGTAAACGTGGTCTTCTCTTGATCTTCAGGTGCAATTGGAATTTGAAAGTATCCCGAGTATCCATCCAGAAAACAATAGTAAGCCTTGCAAGCTAATCTTTCCAACATCTGATCAATGCATGACAGCGGAAAGTGATCTTTTCTTGTGGCGGAATTCAGCTTTCTGTAGTCAATGCATACTCTCCATCCATTCTGCAATCTTTGAGGAACTAGCTCTCCATCCTTGTTTTCTACGACAGTAAAACCGGACTTCTTTGGAACTACTTGGACCGGGCTAACCCATTTACTATCTGATATAGCATAAATGAGACCAACTCCAAGTAATTTTAGAACTTCATCTTTGACAACTTCAGCAAGATTCGGATTTAGTCTTCTTTGTGGTTGTCGAACTGCTACTGCATAATCTTTAAGTCGAATCCTATGCATGCATACAGTAGGACTTATTCCTTTGATATTAGCTACAGTCCATCCAATGGCTTCTTTGTATTCCTTCAAGACTCTGATTAGTTGTTCTTCTTGTAAATCATTCAATTTACTTGAAATAACAACAGGTAGGGTATCATTGTCTTTAAGGAAAACATGTTTAAGGCCTTCAGGAAGTGGTTTCAGCTTGACTTCTGGAGGTTGAATGATAGATGGTAACGGCTTGGGCGTTGGCTCCAGATTGATGTAAGAAATCGTCTCCACCTCTTCGATAAATGATAGTTCTCTTACAGTTTCTGCTATCTCTTTTGGCATCTCGACTTCTGCTTCTTCAATGTCTTGCTGATGTAAACTTTTGGTGAGGATCACCTCAAGTTCATCTTCTTGATTGAATGTTTGTACTTCTTCTGAGTAAGTACTAATTGTGTCAATGGAATAAATAGAATGAATTTTGGCAGGAGCTTCTATTGATTCACTTATGTTGAATACAATAGGCTTTCCATCGAATTCCATAGTGATTGTTCCTTTTTTTGCGTTGAAATCCATACTTGCTGCAATCAAAAGTGGTCTTCCTAACAATAGTGGCATTTGAGGTAGATGAATGCCATCCTCGCTCATCTTCAAGACATAGAAATCTGCAGGAAAAACAAAATCTCCTATCTGCACTAAAACATTCTCAACTAAACCTTCAGGTTTATGGTTAGTTCTATCAGCAAATTGGATAATAAGATCAGTTTCAAGCAGAGGTTCTATTTTCAATTGCTTATAAACAGAATAAGGCATGATGTTAATCAAAGATCCATATTCACACATAGCATTACCTACTTCATTCTTTCCTATACTACAAGGAATAGAAAAAGAACCTAGACTATTGCATTTATGACGCAATTTCCTTTGATAAGCAGCAGATATATTTTCATCCATGCAGGCATATTTTTCATCATACTTAGTCTTGTTATTACATAATTCTCTGAGAAAAGAAGCATACCTTGGTACTTTGACTATTTCATCAACTAAAGGAATGTTTACCTCTAATTTCCGAAGTAAATTGAGTTATTGAGCAAACCTTTGAGGGAATGGTAGTGGATCATACTTAGCTTGCATCTCCTCCATCCATTCTTCTTCTGATTGTTGATGTTCATATTCTGATACGGCAGGTACATCTTTCTTGATTTCGGTTGAAGTCTCCATATCTCGTATTGGCTTGTCAAATACATCAATCGGTGAGGATGTATCAGGGAAACCAGGTGCTGGAGGTAAAGATATCGCAGGTGGTGATAGATTATCATGTAATTCGAACTCTTTTGGGGTAACGACATGGAGGTTCTCCAATGACGTTGATCCCACATCCTTGTTTGTTTCCTCTCATAGGTCCTTGCGGCTTATATGGGGGAATTTGAGCATAAGCTTGTGATTGGATATTCATGAAATTAGCAAACATCGCTGCTAAATTTCCACATTGAGCAGTCAATGAGGATATTGTGGATTTGGTTTCATCTACGAACTTTTTCAGCTCCTTGCGGATTTCCGATACTTCTGATTCGTTTGCTACGTCGGCTTCATTGGTTGTACCAAATTGGTGTATGTTCTCTACCATAGTGTTGAGCAGCTTCCTTGCTTCTTCAGGGGTTTTGAATGTAAGTCCTCCTCCACTGGCAGCATCGACATAGGTGCGACCTTCATAAATAAGGCCATCATAAAAGTGTTGAATCAAAAGTGCTTCGCTGATGTTGTGGTAGGGGCAACTTGCGCAGATTTGGTTATATCTCTCCTAGTATTGGTACCACTTTTCCCTTTTCAATTGTTGACAAGTATTGATCTTTCTTCTGACATCAGCACACTTAGCTTCCGGAAAGTATTTGTTCAAAAATACTGTCTCCATCTCTTTCCAAGATTTTATGGAATTGGGTGGTAATCTTGGGAACCATTCTTTTGCCTTTCCGTCTAATGTGACAGGAAAAGTTCGAAGTTTCAAGTCCTCTTCAGGCATCCCAGTGGTTGTGGCACACTTCAGAAAGAAACTTTGCAGATGTTCATGAGGATTCTCATGATGTTCTCCTTGAAAAATCGGCAACATACGGATTACTCCTGGCTTCAATTTGTAAGACATATCCATGGCTGGATAGTCAATACAAAGGGGCGGCAATTCACTGTTGAAATTCAGCTCTCGTAATGTTTGTGATTGCTCCATTGCATCTATTCTGCAAAACAAAGATGATCAAGTGCAAATCTAATCTAATAGAAAAATAAGAGAAAAAGAAAATTAAACACAATCTCCCCAGCAACGGCACCAAAATTTATGATCGGTCGTCAGCAATCATAAAAATAAATATCCCAACAATTACTAACTAAACTAGCTAGGGCAAGTAGGGGTCGAACCCACAGAGAGATCGGCTCTTCCTTTTCTCAAACAAAACAAATTTATAACGAGAATTTAAAGAAGAATTAAAATTAAATCTAACTAAAAGTAAATTAACTAAAATAGCAATCAAGAAAATGAAAGAAAACAGTTAATCAAAAAGCAGTGAATATTAAGAGAAAATCAATTAAATAGAAACCTTCAACATAGAATTAATATCCCTCTTGACAACAATAACATGGATCATCGATATCTAAAGATTATGAGAACCTTGAATAGCCTGTCGGACTTAACCTAAATTACCTTAATTAGATTAGATTACCGATTAAAGTCAATCTATCCCTTTTATTCTTTCAGCAATCAATTACTTTCTTAGGGCTTAAAAATCACTTAGGAATAAAGTATGAAGAACAAGTAATTTAATAACAAGCACAATGAGAAATTTCTCGCCCATTGATTCTTTTCTCTCTTGGACAGAGGATTAATTCACATCCAATTGCTACATAAAATTAAGCAGGAGTGATTAATTCACAACTTAATCTAGCCAATGCTAACTCAATCTATCATGAAAGTGTCGACCCATTCAATCAAAACAAGCAACACAGAATTCATACAGAGATCCAAGAAATACTCAAATAAATTCTCATATAAAAGCACAAAATCTCACCATGGAATAAGTCAAGAGATCAATTAAATTCTACATTGGAGAAAAGAAAAGGATTACTCACTCATAAATTGAGTGAGCATCCACAAATAAGAAGAAGAAAACTTATCTATGGATGAGGAAGAGAAGGGGGCGGCGCCTCCTAGGGTTTTTCTCCTCCAAATCTTCAACTAAACAATATATCTTATGAAGAATAAAAATTACATACAAACTCTAGTCCTAAGGTGGCTATTTATAGTGGATGAACATAGATAGGGCGGTTTAGGGCTGACTTAGACTCCAAGTTGGATTAGATGTCATCCTAGAGTAGAATCCAAGTTAAAATAGGATTCTGGAATTTTCTGGATTTCTGCAGAAACTTCACCGGCAGATTCGGGCTTGAAAACAGTAGAATTGGGCTTCGGTCTTCAAAGGAAAGTTGTAGAGCTCAGAGTTGGCTTTCCAACGGCTACTCATGGTTTAAAACGGACATCTGAGCAGAAAGTTATGGTCTTTCTACCGAAACTGCGCTGAAACCGGGCTTATATCGCAAATCTGCGGGATTAATGCGGAATTTGGATATTAAGCCTACAAATTGGGATTTTAACTCCAATTATAGGTTTATATGGGCTGAGTATACTCCCATATAAATAATTCAAAAATCCTCAACTTCAGGGCTTCTTTTGGGCTTGGCTTCAATCCTTTGCAATTTAAGCTCCAATCTTCAATTCTTGCTCCTTGAAATAATTCTTCAATGATCTTCAAATCTTCAAATTATCTTCAAGAAATCTTCAAACACGAACTTTGCATCTCCAAATCTATACTCAAAATTACTTTGTTAATATCTGTGTAAAAAGTCATCAAAATAGCTCCAAAAGTAGTGAAAATAAGCAAATTCTCAATTTCACTTCTCATAAAGACTAAAAACACAAATACTTAGAAAATAAGGTAAAAATGCATATAAAATTGGTAAAAAGTATAGAAAAATAGCCATAAAAATATGCATAATTTGAGCTCGATCAGTAATGCACCGCAACAATAACAATATCAAAAATGACATGCTCCTAATAAGGGTACCACCGTCAGGTATGGCTCTTCCTAAGGTTGGTTTGGGTTTTTCAATATGCATGGTTTAGTTTATCCTAAAAGGTTCCCAAATTGTTCCTTTTACAAGGCACCCCAATTTCTCACCCATCACAGGCTACAAACGAAAAGGGTTCAATTTGAGTGGTAGTGATTTCCTAACCATTGCGGAGGTAAAACCTCACGAGAGTATAGGTACTCCACTTCCTCTATCAGGGATGACAACACTTATGCGCATGCACATGAATGCAAAACAAACAATTAAATTTTAAGGATTTCAAGTGACTTTATTAAGGCTTAGGTTAATGTTTAATTATTTATGGCTTGACCCTCTATCTCCCCAGCGGAGTCGCCAAACTGTCGTAACGTGCAAATCGCGAGACTTGAGCGCTAGACGCATTTGAAAGGAGTCGCCACCAATCTTTTTTTTATCTAGGTGTGATTCGGGGGTTTGATTACGTGTAGGGAAGGTATTAGCACCCCTACAACGCCTGTCAAAAAAACAGTATCATTTTAATTAAACATTAACCTTAACCTTATTTATTACTTTTAATTCATTGATTGTTAAATTTACCCTTTTAATTGTCTTCACTTTATTTCCAATCAATTTTTTTAGTCTTTAAATTTTGATTATATCTTTATACTTAGTCTCCCACGAATTGGCAAGACTCCAAATCATTATCTAATTTATAATGTTTTTGTGATTTTTCTAGACTTCCCACAAATTGGCAAAGTCTAAAATTATCTTTTAATTATTATTTTTTATTATTACTTTTATAATTGAATTTTCCATATTAACAATTTTATTTAGTTTTTTAGTGTATTTCCCTTTTTATATCTTCTAAATCTCACACAATTTGGCAAGATTTAGAAAATATTCTTATTATTATTAAATCTAAAAAATATCTCCTAAACCTTCCACAATTTGGCAAGATTCAGAAAATATTCTCTTTACAAATCAAATCTTTTTATTTCTTAAAATATCTCCTAAACCTTCCACAATTTGGCAAGATTTAGAAAATATTATTTTTACAAATTTTATTATTATTTTACATGAACCCTAATTATGCAAAATCCCCAAATTCCCCACAAGATTGGCAGAATTTGATGGATTTACCTAACCTAATCTAATGCATATGATTTTGCCGTTCTCAGTTTATACTCATGCGGGCCAGGAGTAAACTTTTGGTTTTTTATGCTTTAACAAAAGAACAATTTCGATTTTTTTATGTTTGTTTTTTTGAATTTTAATCTACAAGAAAAGGATTATATCAGAACATGATTCTAATCATTTCCCTTGTTAACTATTCGAAACAAACTCTACCAATTAAAAAAAACATGATTATATTAAAATACTAAAGATTCAAATTTCCATGCAAGCCAACGAAAATAAGGAAGAAAAAAAATTGATAAACAAAAGAAATACGCAAAAACAGAATCTTGTAAAACTAAAAGAAATACATGGGCCCATAGCCACGTGATGATCAGTTACAAAAGGGGTACCTTTTCAACTGATCAAACAAATTGAGGGATTTACGTTGTAGTCAGTCTGCAAATTTAGAGAAAAACAGACGAATTCCAAAGGCACTAGATGAACTCCCCGCCGCTAAAGAAAACCACTTTCTCCAAATCTTATCGAAATCAATTTAGGGTAGCAGCGGCAAAATTTCTTTTATGCGTATGTACGTCTCTGTCTATCTCCGTGTATCTCTGTGTATGTGTCTAGTCTAGGGTTAAGAAAAGAAAGCCTTTATATAGGTAAACAATTCTTTGGGAGCAAGTCTAGGAGACTACTAGGAAATTTCCCATACAGACTTATTTTACATGTGCTATAACTAATTATCTAACCCACATAACTGGGCCAAATAAATTACTAAAGCCCAAACCCAACCTAAAAAATCTAACCCAAACCTAATCAGGCCACATCATTGGACTTTTTCCATACTAAACTTTGACTTGGCCTGAACCAAATTTCGGTGTCTACAATAGTATTTGAAGTTAAATTAATTGAAGCAACATGTTGTCAAAGCAACATCTCTTGTGGAAGTTAATTCAATTTAAAATGTTAAAGGATTTTGTGTGTATGTTACTCATAGCGAGCAATAATTGGCCCAAAGTAAGGTCCATGTTTGGCCAGAATTACATACATACCTGTGGTGATGAATATGTGATGATTATTCGGAATAATATGTGTACATTAAATCTATCCAAAAAAAGGTTTAATATTTGTCATGTCTTATTGTCAATATTTGATCACTACACCAACTTACCACTTACAAGTTAGTATTTCTGTCCAAAGATAAGATACTAATGTTGTGCTAGGTATTTTGTGATGGGCTTTACCATTATCGGAAATTAATTTTGCATATTATGGTATTATAGATGTGAGCAATTCGATTTTACTTACTCGATTGTTCAGTTCCTGCTTTAAGAGCAAATATCTTTACTAGCACCAATTTAATTATGATGCTTAATGGCACAAACTTTAAGGCATGTTAAGAAAATATTTTGATTGTTCTCGGAGTCATGGATTTGGATAATGCTTTTCGAGTTCATAAACCTGGTCCACTTACTGATTAGAGTACCTCTGAGCAAAAGAGGCAGAAGTTTAAGCCATGGAAATAAGTTTTTTGCCAATAAGTTCGGAAAATTCTTTGCAGCCATACCAGAGTCAGAATCGGAATTACAGTTCCAATCACTGAAACTGGAATTCTCAACTTTTTCTTCAACTGGGTTTGTTTATAGCTTTTGTGGGACTGGTGTGTTTTGGGGTTTGGTTTTGGAGTAATCTTCTTGCTTCTCGTCACTGGAAGAAGACTCATGATCCTTTTCTTCTTCTCCAAAGGAATGAGTAGGTTTTTTGTTTGGATTGGGATGCTTTCGTGCCATTGATAAAGCGAGTTTCTAGGTTAAAGTTGATTGATGGTGGAGTGCTGATAGTAAAATGTATGGGAATAGAAATTTATATGTAAATTTGAAGGCCAACAGACTAACTAAGTTGTAATCAAGTCTCTTTGCCCCAAATTCTCTGTGACAATTCAAAGGATTTTTATGATGAAGCTTTGAAAAGAATAAGTCTTTTCTGTTTTTCCATCTCTTAGTAAGATTTTCAAAAATTTTCTTCAACCTCCTCACCTTGTCTCCCAGTTGAGCTCTACTAACACTTACATGAATTGATTCCTTGATAAAGTTTTAAAAATCATTCGTATCCTTTGAATCATATTTCAACATACCTTCAAGTAAAGCTATTTCATCATTCTTGAAGAAAATCCTTTGAAGAAGTGGCATTGTTCTTCACAACGATCTCTTCTTCCTGAAGGACAGTCTTTGCCCATTTTGATTTCTTAAATGGTAGGGTTTTCTTTTTATGCTTTTGCTTTTAACTAATCCCATTACCAAAACTAATCCTATTTATGGCATGTTCAATATGCTAAAACAAAATATATTTGGATTTTATATTGTGCAATCAAACTAAGACTAGTTTATGAAAGTAACAACTAAAAGCGGACTCAAAAAGACCAATATGCCCTTGAGTGACTCTAATGCAAATTAAAGAGTGACTTAGTTTTACTTGAAGGATATAGGCGAAATTAGAGTGTCCACACATCTTCCCCGCTGAAATTATAAATAAAGTTATACTATTTATTTTTATTTTGTAAATATGAATAATAATATACTATTAATAAGAAGTATGTAGCCGTAAAAAATGTTAGGGACTTAAATTGACTCTAGGGATTGATTTGAGCTGATTTTGCAATGTTAGGGGACTTAATTAACCAAATTAAAAGGTTAGTCCCTTATTTGAGCATTTTTGCAATCATAGGGACCGATTTGAACATTTAGCCAAATTAATTCCTTTATCAATGATCAAAGGTTTTTGAATTTATATTTCTATAAATAATGTAACTTCAAATAAATTTTAAACAAAATTTTAAACCCACGTGTGGAACACGTGATAAAGTACTAGTCAATAATAAGAGTAATAATAATTAAAAAAAAAAAGAAATCATAGTACAAACAGTCTTCTTGTCCACTATTTATAACAAATATTCAACCAAATATGAACAAATGTTAAATGTATATTATGCTTAGAGGATAAAAAGTTGAAGAATAACCTGTTAAAGATGCAGGCGATCGAATCAATTGTTGAGGGCAATCTTGAACTCTAGTTGCAGTTGTCATATAGCCTTGAAAACATAAACTTTGAGATATACTGGCTCCATCTGCAATTCTAGAAGGAAGTGTTAGATGGGGGATACTATAATCAATAGTAGAAACCTCAATTAGTGTGACATGGATATAGTGTTTACAAATTACATGTAACATCATTCCTAACGAGTCACTTAGTTCGCCATTAAACTCAACTCCTATAGGACCACCTCCTACAATAACACAATGCAGTAACCTCTGTTTCACCTCTTAAGATTCGTGTTTCAGCACCAAACCAGCAAGCAAATATCTAATCACATCTAAGTTATTTGTCTCCGTTAAGAACATAGAAGCCATCATTTATAACTTTTTCTTTCTTTTACATTTAAAAAGAAGATAAAGCAATCAAGTGATACTTTAACCGGCACATCAGATAGGATCAAATTCAGAAGCAGCTTCATGAGAATTTCCTAGCTCGGTGAACCTAACACAAAATATTGCATGTTCTTTCACCCCATAGATTTCGAAAGTTGAGGCCTGTGCCCTTGATGCAATTATCAGCTTATCATATGGAATCTTAGACTTCAACGGATCCAAAAAGTCATCTCCCTCAGTAATAATCTCATAAAGCACCTTCAACGCCCAAACCCATATTACATGATAAAACCATTGTAATTTGTAAAGGCCAATTTAAAAGCATCATATTGCATTGCCAGCAAGCTTAAATCAACTAATGTCACTACCTAGCAATATCTAGACAAAATGATCCGCCTATCCATAGTAAAATTTGTTGTCATAACATTGTTCCTAAAAAACCAAATACAATAGCCAAAAGGCCAAATACAAAACTTTTGCCTGTTAAGCCACTTAAACTAGTTTTGTCAAAATTAAAGGATACAATTAACATTAGAGCATTCTAACTATTTGAGATAAGTCATATACCAGTCGACCTCATTTATTACCAAGAAGGATTATGTTCAATTTCCTTGTTTTAATTCATCTTGTCAACATCTTTTTTCATTAACTTTATGTAGAAAATCATATACTTCATAACTAGCTATAATAATTTCATTTAATGGCAACATTAACACAAGATAATTAAATGTTGGAAAAATCCAACGTGTGGGTATATATATATACATTTATTGTATATTATAGGCTATCATAAGGTTGAACCCAAATTAAAGTGATCTACTAAAGTTAAAGTATTGGGCTTTATGACATCTAATTAACTATGGGCATTTAATGTGTATAAACTCAAAGTCTCAGTTTAGTTCATGATAGGCTGAAATAAGAAATAAGACCTATAAATTTACCTACCATTACAGTCCCCAAATTTAAAAACGAACATAAGTTTTCCTCGCATCCCATTAGCTAAGAAAAATACAACCGCCGACAAACTAACTTGGAAGACCTAACAACAGAGACACAAGGTTTTAATCCGTCATGGGTTTAGGCATGATTCTGCTTTAGATCAATGATTCTTTGATATTTCCTTTGAACTGGTCTTGGTTTATAAGGATTAAATTCCTAACAAGTGGTATCAGAGTCTTGGTTCATATTGAATCATTGAGAATCAAAATGATTTCATATGGCTTTGGATATTTTTGTGCGGTTTATGTCTTTTTTTTTGTTCAATTTTTATTCGATTACTGGATTTTGGTTCTGATCTATTCTTCAAAGATTTGTGAGGCAAAATATGATTAATGATTAAGAATATTAAGGTTTTAGATTCATCATAATCTGCTTAAAGCGTATGGCATCTTCATTATATTATTTGGACAAAAATTGTTGAGTTTTAAACTCTAGTAAGCTATGTTCATATACATAATTACAATTTTGGTTGTAAAGTTCAATTCGGTGCCCTTACTTACGAATGACAACGGGTAGGGTCAGGGCGAAATTTTGCCTATCCCGATCCGACCCGAATGAAAAATACATTTTTTGGCCCCAACTTCGACTCTGACGGGACACTTTTCCATCCGACACCGACCCGATCCGACCTGACAGCTATTTTTCAGATTAAAAATTAATGTAGCAAATCTGTAAAAGAATAGCATAGCAAAAACTAAAATTGCAGCTATAAAAAACTTGCTAATTTAGTAGCAACTAGCAACAATATGTTTAATAATTCAAAATTCCATCAGAGAGAACTCAAAGCTAGTATCTATCCATGCTAATAGACATAATTACAGTTCCAAAATATCCAACAAAAACTAATAATTATCTAATGTTTAACCATAATTATAATTTACAGCTTGAAAATATCAACAAAAAGAATTACAATGTTTAGCAATAATTACATTTTACAGCTTGGAAATATCAACAAAAAAAAATGATCCACCAAACAACCACCACAGTCCACAACCACCAAATTTTTGAACTAACACCAGTTGTTTGTACCGTAATTTTCCAATTAGGGTAAATTCTTAAAAGTGATTAAAACCTAGGATGAATGGTCAAGATTGTATCTTGATTCTTATAATTCTAAATGGATTTTGTCATCCTATTCCAGCTTGGATTAGGAAAAGGCCTTTTATCTTAAACCGAGGCCCAAAGCATTGTGGGAATTGATTAAGGGCCCATGTGTTGTATTTAATCAAGCAACAAAATTAACAAAATTTTAGCTTATGAAAAAAATTAAATGACGCCTTAGGATGTTGATCACCCATGAATGGTATTCGATCACCCAAAGAAGGTCGTTTAATCACCCCAAGTCATTACAAGGATGATGCCACCCAGCTTTGGTCTAGTGGCACTATGTACAATATATGAAACATACGGCAATGCACTTGATCACCCAAGTAGAGATAGTAAGGGTGAATAAGCATTTATTGATCATCACTCACAAGTATCAAGCATTTAAGCACTGTAATCATGAGTTGACTAAGTGAGATCGTTAATTTGTGATGTTGATTTCTTGAAGTCAAGGAATTAAATTGAAAAGCGAATCAATCGTCATCAAGTGAAAGTTGACCCTGGGGACAAGAATCAATTGCCAAAGTTGACAAATCAATTACGGTTGGTGGGTCATTAGAATTTAATCCCTTGATCAGTGCACAGGATGGCGGCGCCTTGGCTATATAAGCAAAGTCTCCTCCAACGTAGAGACTCTCCGGACACCCTATTGCCCTGCGCAAATTCAATCAAGCTCTGTGCTTGCACTCAACACACACTTTTTCTCGTTTTTACTCGTGTTAGACTCTTGTCTACTCACTTGTTTCATGTTATCAATCCTTTGGATTGATCTTTATCTATTGTAATCCTCATTTCCTTAATAACATTTCCTTATTATTATTTCTTGAACTTTTCAAGAACCTTCTATTGAGTTTGATCGAAATCTGGGTTGCATGTTTTAAACACCTTGTGTGACTTACAACTAGTTCTCCACAAAATACATCGTTTGATTTTCGTTTTTCTACAAGCTTTCACGCTTTCTCGACTTTGTCAATTTCCATGAGCAAATTGACTGGCACACCCCGTACCCAAAGCTCTAAAGAGATTTAGGCGCTACACCAGTGGAACCCTATAAAAAAAAGATGTATCAAGTTCAATAAATTCCATTAAGACATGTATTATATAGAAATTAATCAAAACTCATGATAGATTTTTCTTACCAAATGAGTTATATGCTTTCTTCAAGTTCACCATCATTATCCTCATTGAAGGTTGCTTGCTCCAAAAAATACAAATAATAAATAATTCACTTCAATAGAAGACCTTAATTAATAAAAATTAAAGTACACAAAGAGGTCATAGTTATTTACCTTGTTGTGCCCATAATCAATTTTAAGAACATGCCAAAGGTTTTATTGTTAATGGATGAAGCTTATTACGATGAGCGCTTACAATCTCCCTCCCGTTCTAAATGTAGACTCCGAAGCAATAGTAGAATTCGGTATGGCATAAATGTCCTTAACCATAACTTGCAGTATTAGATATTGGGGTCCAGTTGTTCTCGACCAATTCAATATATCAAAATCTGACATTCTTGGTATGACATCATCCTCCAAATAACGGTACAACTCAGACATAACTTTGGTTTTCTTCTTCTTCCTATTTGTAACAAATTGGTCATAATCTCCTAAATCAATCACCTCCTTACCAGCAATAGAAACATTCAAATCAGCCGGTTGGACATTTGATCCAGAAGCAACATTATTCTTTGCCAACCTCAATTGATACTCTTGCAGCAAGTCATGACAAATCTGAAAAGTTCTTTCAATCTCCAAATCATCCTTATCACCATATATCTTCTCAATGTAAAACTCAATCAACTTAGTCTTGTACCTTAGATATAAAATTGTGGCCACACCCATGATCCCATGCTTGACATCGCAATATTTTTCAAACTCCTCTAACATATACAATGCCATGGCATTTATGGACTCATTTCCATTGACAGTCCATTCATCCAATCCAAGCCTAATCTTACAAATATTGGGAAAATACAGATTTACAGTAGCAAACTTTGTCCCAAACTAACACTAAGTAATATTACAACGTCAACTTCTCACAAATTTCTGATGCAATAACCATATCATTTTCAGAAGGCAAACTTTTATACAAGGGATCATGATGCAATTGCACACAAAGAACAAAAACATCCTTATAATGTAAAGTAGTTTGCAGCATCAAATAAGTAGAATTCCAATGTGTTTTTCACATCAAAAACTAACTTTTTATTAGTTAGAACACGCAATTGGCGGGCTGCCTCTTCAATCTTTTCCCACCTCAGAGCAAAAGAGGTAGTAGTTTGAGCCTTGGAAATCAGCTTTTTGCCAATGAGTTCAGAGAATTCTTTGCAGTCATACCGCAGTCAGAATCAGAATTACTGTCCCAATCACCACAACCGGAATTCTCATCTTTTTCTAAAACCGGATTTCTTTATAGCCTTTGTGGAACTGGTGTGTTTTGGGGTCTGGTTTTGGACTATTCTTCTTGCTTCTTATCATTGGAAAAATAAAAAGACTCGTGATCATTTTCATCTTCTTCAAAGGAAGGAAGAGGATTTCGGTTGGATTGGGATGCTTTCGTGCCATGGATGAAGAGAGTTTCTGGGTTAAAGTTGATTGATGGTAAAGTGGTGATAATATAATGTATGTGAAGAAAAATTTATATGGGAATTTGAAAGCCAACAAGCTAACTAAGTTGTAATCAAGTGTCTATGCCCCGAATTCTCATGGACAGTTTAGAGGATTTTTTATTAAGAAGCTTTGAAAAGAATAAGTCTTTTCTGTTCTTTCATCTCTTAGTAAGATTTTCATATTTTTTCTTCAACCTCCTCACCTTGTCTGCCAACTGTGTTATTCTAACACTTACATGAATTGAGTCCTTGATAAAGTCATAAAAACTGTTCGCATCCTTTGAATCATATTCAACATACCTTCAAGTTGATCTATTTCATCATCCTTAGAGAAAATAACCCGAAAAACTAGTCTAGTGTATTGTTTTCCTATTAATTTTTCTGGAAAAATGATTTGTGACATTATCCAATCATGTGATTATAAAGATAATGTTATTAGCATCATAATAAGTATAATGAAAAGATAATATGTTGAAATTAATTTACTATTCGAGAGAAGTCATATACCAGCCGACCTTATGTAATTTTGGATTTTTGTCTCTTAAGGATGTATAGTATATGAAGTTAAGTTAGTTAAAGCAACATATTGCCAAAGCAACCTCTCTTGTGGATATTAATTCAATTTAAAATGTTAAAATGTTTTGTGTGTATGTTATTCATGGCGAACAATAATCGGCCCAAATGAAGGTTAGGGTTTGGCCTGAATTACATACATACCTGTGGTGATAAATATGTGATGATTATTCGGTATAACATGTGAACATTAAATCGGTAAAGAAATGTTTAATGTTTGACATTCCTTATTGTCAATGTTTGATCAGTTCACCAAGTTACACATACAAGTTAGTATTTCTGTATAAAGATAAGATACCAATGTTGTGCTAGATATCTTGTGATGGGCTCTACGATTATCTGAAATTAATTTTGCATATTATGATTGTTGATGCCCTTTTTTTTAACC